>VDFB02041315.1:0-10174 GCA_007258455.2 Sequoia sempervirens
GGTATGAAAAGGTGCGGACCACCTTATTGGCAAAGGAGAAATCTTCAGTAGAGGTAGCATTGAGAGTAATCAAGGATACATGGGTTGAAACAGGTGTGTCCATCATTTTTGATGGATGGAAGGATTGCAAAAATAGACCATTGATCAATGTTATAGCAGTGTCCCCTAAAGGGGCGATGTTTTTGAAGGTAGTTGATTGTGAAGGGTAAATATAAGATGCAAGTTTTATTGCCAATATCCTCATAGAATCCATTGAAATGGTGGGGCCTGAAAATGTTGTCCAAGTCATAATGGATAATGCTAAAAATTGTAGGGAAATTGGGGCTATAGTGGAGGCTAGATATGGTCACATTTTTTGGACACCATGTGCAGTCCACTCACTCAATTTGATAATGCAAAAGATTGGTACACAAATTGAGTGGGTCAAGCAAATCTACGCAGAGGGTGAGGAGATCCAAATGTTTGTGACTAATCATCATATGTCACAAGCCATCTTCAGGACCTTCTCCAAGTTGGAGTTGCTTAAGGTAATTTAAATCTGATTTTTTAATATAATTTTTTATTTTTTTATTTTAATTTTTCATTGCTGATTTGTGACATGCATTTTCTTACAATGTTAGGTTGCTGAAACTCGATTTGCATCTCACACAATTGTCTTAAGATGACTTGTGAAGGTGCGACAAGCCTTGGGTTTTATGGTCATCAACAGTTTGTGGAGTGTATGGAGGCAATCAAGCACAGAAAGAGCCCAAAAAGTGAAAGCAATGATCTTAGATGATGAGTGGTGGGCTCGTGTGGAATATGTTTTAAATTTCACCGAGCCTATTATGAGCATGATTAGGTATACTGATACTAATCGCCCATGTTTGGGTGAAATTTATGATGGCATGGATTCCATGGTGGAGAAAATAAGAGCAATAATAGATGCCAAGGAACATGACCCAACAGAATCATTTTTCAAAACTGTGCAAACTATTATTGTTGACCGTTGGAACAAGATGACCACCCCTTTACATCTCTTAGCATTTGCTTTGTCACCAAAGTATTATAGCAAAGAGATACTTTCATTGCCGAGGAGGATGGCACCATATAGGGATTTAGAGGTTGCTGCTGGCTATAAGGCTGCATTTAGAAAGATATTTGTAGATGAAGAAATCCAAAGCATTGTCATGGGCGAGTTTAGCCAATTCATAGCTGCAAAAAATCATGATGTTTCTGCTCATCTAGACAGATATAGGAAAGATGCTGATGATTGGTGGTATCTACATGGTCAAGGCTCCATTTACTTGCAACCTCTTGCAATTAAAATACTCTCCCAAGTATGTATCTTTTTATTTATTTATTTTTTCATTTTTCATTCGATGCTATTATGCTATATATTATGATTATTATCGGCAAGTAAAATTAAATACTAATAGTAATTACTAAATGTTGTGTGCATAATCAACAGGTTGCAAGTTCCTCTTCAGCTGAGCGGAATTGGAGTACATACTCCATCCACTCGGTCAAGCGCAATCGTTTGGGTGCAAAAAAAGCAGAGGATTTGGTCTATGTACACTCCAACCTTCGTCTCTTATCACATAAGAAACCTGAATACAATGAGGGTGTGTCAAAGAATTGGGATCTCACCCCTAAGTGTGCTGATTTAGATGCTACAATTGCACAACTTACCTTGGCTTCTATGGATGACAATGAGGCAACTAATGCACCTAGTGGGAGTGGCAATCCAATTGATAGTGGTTCAGATGAAATTGAAGTTATTGAACCAATTGAGGATGATGAGGATGATGAATTTGAAGAATAGTAATACTGAATTATATATTGTCTTGATTGTAATTTGAATTTTCAATGTGTAATGACATTTTAAGACTTGAGTATTTACTATTTACTTTTTGCAAATTATGAATATGATTACAGATTATATGAGGTATTACCGTATGGCGTATTTCATTGTTTCAATATTCTATGGCATTATGGCATTATGATCATATGATTATAATTTTGAGCATGCTTATGAGTCTATGGCATTATCATTATGTTTATAAATTTATAATATATATATATATATATATAGTCACCGAACCATTATTTGGTTTTATTAAACATTTAAATGTTTTGAATATTGAAAAAAGGGTTTCTATAGCATAAAAAAGGAATTACTTTTATGATCAATATTTGGTGGATTCAGTCCATTATATTTAAGATTTCAGTTTGGCTTTAAAAGAGTTTACAATTTAGTATTGTGCGTTGCTATTTAGCATTTTGTCAAGATTTTAGTATTGCAAAAATTCACAAAAAAAAAAATAAAAAAAAAATTGTTGCAAATATTAGATTGGGTCATTACATTGTTATCAAAGCATGATCTTGCTAGCTTCGAGGGTTAGAGAACAAATTTTAATGCACCCCAGTGCAAGAGAAATAAGATTTTATAAAAGAGAGCAGAGAAAATTGCAAGATTAGGGTAAATAAATTGAAGAAATAGAAATGGAGGATTAAAGTAAGAAGGTTCTAGTAGATGAAGAAAAGACTGATACTTAGTATGATGCCATCGTTAGTATGAGTTAGGGCCAACCATAGATGACAAATCTTATGGCGTGGCTACAAACAATGCAAAATTTATATTCTCTAAGACCTTTGCAAGCCCCTATAGGTGAAGGAAGTGCTAGTATTGCTACAAATAACAAAATAGTTGTTGGTTCCGCTATCAACGTTTCCTTGAATTTTTGGGACAGGGAGATATAGGAATGTGGGGGCGTGGTCTTAGTTAGAGCATGTTTTTTCCAAATTTTGGCAATGCCAAGGGAACAACTATTCAAATATCTTGAACAAACTAAAAGGTTCTAAATTTTTTAAAAGAAAATACATTTGCACTCCTTACCCATTTAGCTTTTTAGGTATTTTCATCATTTTTTTCTTTGAGTAACTTTTTTAACTTTCTATATTTATTTTCATGCACTAAATGGAATAGGTTGTTTGGTCATGTAAAAAAGGGATCCAAGGTTCCAAATCCATAGACATTTGGGGCATCAAGGACATCAACTAGACTGCCAAGGATATGTTCCCATTGAATACCATTAAATGCCTTAATTTGAGAAGAAATAACACCATAATAACTAATGAATAAGTGTGCTTCAAGATTTAACTATGTATTCATTTGGTCCACAGTCTTAGCTACAAGTTATGACAATTTTTTTTCTAAATTTTGGGGATGCTAGGTGAACAACTATTAAAATAACTTAAACAAATTAGAAGCAGCCAAATTTTAAAAAGTAAATACGATGTGCTAAATTTACTATGGCACTCCTCACTTCAACTTTTGAGGGGATTTTAGCAATATTTTCCTTAAGAAGAAACTTCTTTAACCTTTTATTTTATTTTTATGCATTGAATGAAACAGGTTGTCTATTCATTAAAAAAGTGAATGTTCGCTCCATGATTCCAAATCCCTAGACATTTGGGGCATCAAGTGTTGAACATGTTTTCCATTGATGTCAAAGGAACAGTGTTTTGTTTACTAAAAAGAGAATTGGAATGAAATATCGCTGCTGATTATTCATCAGATCTTTATCATTTTCAATATGATGTTTTGTTGAGGTGCCTACTTACTTGCTTGACCAGCTTGAGCTGCTTGCCTACTTGAGGTGCTTGCCTGTGTGGTTGAGGTGCTTACCTGTGTACTTCACCTACTTGGTTGTTTGCTTCAGCTGCCTGCCTGTTTGCATCAGCAGCTTGCTTGTTGGCTTTGTCAGCTCCATATCATTAGTTTTTGTCAGGTCATGTGTTCTGTCCAATCATCTTGCCATGTCAGCCTTGAGTCTTCAATGAGTCGACTCTTTTGTAGATGGCACGGCTTCACTCCTTTAAAAATAGCTTAATAATTTCTGATGTTTTTTTTGTATGGAGGTGGCTATATGTTTTCATTGTTGAGGCAGCTACAAGGATATCGATTGAAATTAAAAATCTGTGTCTACCATAGTATGAAGGTCAGCATATAATAAAATTTGATGCTCTATCTGCCTAATTAAGGGAAACGTCTTCCTTATGACTGCTTTGGTTCAAATGGGGCGGCTTACTCTTTTTCGATGGCTCATTTAGTAAAGACTTCTGATGTTTTCATTATTCTCTGCTGATTCTCTTTGTAATATGGGCGGCTAATATTATATCTCATCCTTGTGTAATTCCTTTGCTTCTTTTGTTGGCTGCTATTTTTAAAAGGGAGTAAATTGCATTCTGAAAGATATTATTTGCCTTTGCCATATTCCTCATTGCATGATTTGAGAGCCTTTTTTTTCTGATAAAAAAAAAAAAAACTTTACTGTTTTATTCACAAAATATGCTACAGAATTAATAAAGACGTGATGACTTTTTTGTGTGATGGTTTTGTTTCATAAAAACTGGAGAATGTGATATGGTAACGTGATCTCTTCTAGGCAGTGTTAAATTTGGCAGAGACGTGATTTAATCAAGGAGGTGAAGAATGAAAAATACTATTCAATGAAAAAGCTGTTGGTAACATTGTGTACTTGGGAATGGAGTCGGGCTGAGAGGTGTGTGTGTAATGGTGCCGTGAAAGGATTCTATGATGGTCATTTCTCTTTCATAGAATGAGTTCATGATTTTTGAGTTGGTTTTTTTCTGGAAATAACGTCTTCTCTTCTAGCTGAGACATTTTCAAAAATTAATTGCCTTTAGCATTTGAGTGTGGTTATCCGAGTTTTGTGAATGTCTTTCATCTGAGAAAGTTTCAGCATATAGGTGAAGTCTTTTATTGTGGTGCGGTGGCTGTGAGTTTATTTTTTGAGGTGTCTGAGCATTCTTACAGTGGATATTATTTGTCCTGTGCGTCTTTGATGATTGGTGTAAGGAGATAATTTTGTATAAAGAATTTGCTGCTATATTGATATGTGAGGATGTGTTCGATGGCCTGAGGATATGGTCTTCACGGGGCTACAGAGTTGTGAGCTCTCTAATATATTCACCGATGGTAATAGCCTGTGTGAAGTGTTTACGTGCTACTATGTAGAAGACACGTAGTAAAAGAGATTTGCGGACTTCAAGATGCGTTAGTGCCTTTGAGTGTATACAGCTTTTGGTGGAAATTATATGTTGAACAATCTTCAGCTGCGTCTTACCTTTAATGATTTCCTTTTTCTGAATAAGTGCGGATTTATATTTTGAGGTGGTTGCAAAGTATTGTCTCTTGTGAAGTCTCGAGGATTGTAAAGTTGTTGAATAAGGTGTTTTGAGGAGATTGCAAGTTCAGATTGTTTGTTGTTTAGGGGTTTCCATAATCTGTTTTCAATCTGAACGGTGACATCAGTATATGAAGTTGAGTATTTGAGCAAAAGTTTTTCACAGCTTGAATAGTTTTTTCTTTTATCTTGGATCAAGAATTTTATGTCACTGAAGTTGGTGCTTCAGCCTTCTGGAGTTGGTGCTTCAGATATACGGAGTTGGTGCTTCAAAGAGAGTTGGTGCTCACTTTTGTAATTGGGTTGGCGCCCTTTGAAGATAATAAAAGCACTATTTTGCCGTGGTGTTTTTCCTGAAAGGGTTTTCCACGAAATCTTGGTGTTTATCTTGTTCATGGTGTTTTATGTTGCTCATTTCTGATTCATGTGGTTTATATGGTTAAAGCTTTTGAAACCCTCCCCCCTCTCTCTCAGTATTTCCTGTGTGCTCTTCATGAAGGACATCAGCCAGACTGCCAAGGGTATTTTCCCAGGGAATGCTGTCAAATACCTTAATTTGAAGACAAATAACAATATAATAACTACTGAGTAAGTGTGCTTTTGGATTAAACTGTGTATTTGTTTTAAAACAAATACATAGGTACATCTAGAAACACACTTATTCACTATCGTGGACTGCAGAAACAGTATGTTTCATTCTAGTATAATAATTAGTGATGATTTTGACACATCAGAGATGTATATTGTCACTCTTTTTGAGTGGCTTACAATGATTTGATGTGGTTTACATATATTTTCTTTAAAAATTTCAAGCTTTTTGTATGATCATTTTTCTTTTTGGTTTTCATTCAAGCAATGATTAAAGTATTCTTGTTGAAAAAAACAAATTACAATTTTGAATATTTTGCTTTTCTAAACCTAGTTCAAAATTTGATACAGCTTTATATGCTGACATGACGAAGCTTCCATCACTATTACCTAGTAGAAGAGACACAGAACAAACACAAAATGCTCTTAGTATGCTGTCAGAGTGTTTTAGGTACTGTTTGTCCTTTTATATTTTAAAGTTATTTTTAAATAATTCATCTGAAAACTTGAGGATGGTAATATTCATTTTTAATGAACTGTTGGTAACTCTCAAAAATATTTTTGTAGATATGGGATATCAACAACATGTTGCAGAGCGAAAACACTTGTTCAGTACTTTGGGGAGGATCTGATTGCAATGAAATGTGGAATGTATACCACTTACCAATTGCCTATCTTACAATAAATAGTATTTCTACATTTTTTTTTAATTTAAAATTTCTATAAAAGTTGACATTGATTTTATATTGATGTTCAAGAGCAACCAAAATAGTTCCAGGGGATTAAGGGAAATTGGTTGGGAAGTATTAGCTGATTGGAGGAAAAAACAGGGCAACTTGAACACAAGAAAATAAAATAAATTAATGATTTCATGAGGTTTGTCAAGATGTTTTTAGTTCGCAAGAGAGTTCATATTATTTGTAAATACAAGCTTAATTTGAAGAATTTATAAAATTTGAAGTTGAAATTATATTAATGTTCTTGAGTGAGGCAACTCAAACAAGAGAAAAGAAAAGGAATTAAGAATTTTATGTGGTTTATCGAGACATTTCTAGTCAGCTAAAGAGGTCATACTAGTTTCTAAATACAAGCTTAATTTAGAAATTTATTTATCTTTTTTTCTTTTACGTAAAATGTTAATATAAAAATCTTGAATCACAGAACTTCTTAAAACTAATGAATGTTGGAAAGAGTCAAGTATCATTAGGTTGGGCCCTAATAGTCTTCTAAGGGTAAATGATGTGCAAAATAGGTTCCATCAGGAATTGTAGATGTTTCTGGTTGAAGAGAGATATATGAAACGAGAAACAATAATTTCAAAATCTATATCACAAACTCATTCTGTTTTTTATGCCTAGAATGGAGGTGGCAAAGAACAATTTTGTTGAGCACTAGATTGCATATGGAAGAAATTCACAAACATTAGGCATTATGGTCCTTAAACTTTCTAACCATCATAATATCATTGTGTCTTATCTCTTTAGGAGAGGGTTTTCTATTTCGTTCAAAATTACTAATTTCAGCTTTTAAAAAAATGGGTCTGCTCAATTGCACATTTATTACAATATATAGCTTTGTTTAACCATGCATATTAGCCTTTTTAGGAATTAGATTGACTACATGTTATATCGTATTGCGCATCGTGATGGAATAAGATTCTATCATAGTAATATCTGAGCTAGAACTAGATATTGATACTTTTTATATTTTTGAGACAACCTCTTATTTTTTCATATAGCTTTAGGTTTGAAACATTATTTCTAGAAGCGGGCACAATCAGGGTGCAATCTGAAACAAAACTTTGAGTATACAATTGTCGTGTCCCTACAATGGTAACACATTGAAATACATTCAAATAAATAACAAGATACATATTAGCAACCTAATGCTATTATATTTTAGTATTAAAATGTGAAGTACTGAAATACAAATAACTAAATATCAAAAAATATAAATATAAATAAAGGCAATCTAAATATTATAATTATAATTATTGTAGATAATATTATAATTATAATACAATTATAAAACAGATCAAATTGATATTGTTAACTAAAATCATTATAATAATAAAGTAATATCCACAAGAAATAAATCTGAATATGACTACACTTTAATAAACAAGCAATAATCACAAACATGTGTATCGGTACCTAATAATAATACTTCAGCCAGCAATTAGAAGCAATGATTAAAAGAGCAAGGATGGTCATGATAATTACTAAAGAACACATCCCTTACAATCGAATGGTTGCAACCGTTGACAAGTCAAACTATATAAAGAAAGTCATTTAAAACAGATAGGCATCGATTAAGAGAATAAGAAAGGAATGGAGGAATAAAAGAGACAGAATATATTCTGACTGGGAATTATATTTTCTGAAGTCTGATCACAAACAGAGAGCAGCAGCATAAGGTAAGACTAAGTATTATCATAAGTTTAAATAAAAGTTGATAACTATTTATGTGTTTATAACTATTTACGTGTTTAGAAAATAAGAATTGTTAAATATAATTATGAATTTAATTACTGATGACTGTCAAATATATTAGTAATTTAAATGACAGCTAATGCTTTATAAATATATTTAAACATATTATGATTTACAAATATATTTTGATATATTATGATGGATAAATATATTAAGATTTAAATGACAGGTTGATAGTTGATAAATATATTTAGGTACATATATCTAGTGCTTCATAAATATATCATAGATGATTGACAAATACAATATATATATATATATATATATATATATATATATATATATATATATATATATATATATATACATTATTTACGGTTGTCTAATAATGATGCTTGCAGCAATTATTGAGTCTTATAAGTAATTATGATTCTTTTATGTAAATGAATAGATTGTATATATATTTATTATCAACCAAATGTAAGCTTGAAGGGAGCAAATTAGAAGGATTTTTTTTACGGGCCTCCCATGCTAAGTATGCTACTCTAAGGGTGGAATTGTCTTGGTTCAGGCGTTCCTATTGCTTGAGGCCAAGGTGTGGGTTGTCTTAGTCGGATGCTCGTGCTCTTGGACTTAAATGGGTTGAGTAGCTTACAAGCACCCCCTTCAAGGTTTCCCTATCAAGCCAAACTATGATTGATTTTTAGGATGGATTCAAGGAGTGTCAATTATAAGGAGAATGGATAAGACAGCATTGATAAGAAAAGTAGGTACAAGTGTATCCACTAAGTATGCCACTCCAAGGGTGGAATTGTCTTGGTTCAGACGTTCCTGGTACTTGGGGCCAAGCGGTTGGTTGTCTTGGTCGAATGCTCGTGCCCTTGGGCTTAGATGGATAGCTTCAAACGTACTTATCATGTGTCTCATCCAATTCCTATTATGATTAGAGCTTCCACAATGCATTATGGATATTGGCAGTTATGGATAGCTTAAATAGATAAGGCATTTATAATTTTTTGATCATATGAAATTATATTTCCAATATTATCTAACATGATTAAGGACCTAAACCAAGATTTATCTTGTTTGAAACATTTGAGTGGTAAGTTATAACCCTAACTACATGAAGCTTGTCATTTCTAAGAGGGCAAGATTTGGGGATTCAAATGAGGGACATTACAACAATTATAAGAAATGATAAAATGCCAAGAAATGCAGAAAAATAAAATAAAATTTTGGTGAATTAGAGAAAACAACATTCAAACTTCAAAATTCATCACAAATAAATTCATTTATGACTAATAATTCATCAGAATAATATTTTAATCATTTAGTTTGCCTTGGTATTCATGTATTTAAGAGATTGCAACTATCTATACACCACGATTAAAGAAGATATGTTGCTTTGGTTTTTTTCTTGAATGACTCCATTGGGATTTGGATCCTTGAATGGTTTCTTGTATAGTTGAGACAATGAAATGCATACACTGCTCACCGAAAATGGTTTTAAGGATTCCTAGTTTAAAAGATATGCGATGGTAACCTTTATTTATTTTTACTAGCCTTCTTTGCAGGATCAGATATCAGTTTTACTACCTTTTGGGACAGTACATGAGGCTTATCCTCCAATGTCTTCGCTAATAAACAACTTAGAAGTAAATGGAAATTTAACAAATTGTTGGCTTTAAAGAAGACGAATTCCTACTACTGCACATTGGATTCCCCATTCAGTAGAAGATAAATTCAACATTATTGGAAAATGATGAAGAGGAAATGATAAACAAAATAAATAAATGGAGCAATATATGGCTGAATTTTTCTGGAAGAATCTAACTAGTCTCTGTGGTACTGCAATCCACTTTATCTTCTAACTAACTCTCCTACCACTTTTGTAAAGAATCGAAGAGGATCTTAAACATATAGAAATAAAATCTCTATGGAGAGGAACTGCTGCTGCATTCA
>VDFB02041316.1:0-22891 GCA_007258455.2 Sequoia sempervirens
AGAAAAGATTAAAAATCATAAAAAATTAAAATGAAAAAGTTTTGTTGGACTCGAACCCGGACCCGAACCCAAACAAAACTTTAGGCGAAAGGATTTTAAAAATTTCAGGTCCAAAAATGGTTCCCGTCCCGCCCCTGCATCATCGGCAGAACCAAAAGAAATATTGATGTGGGCACAAAAAAAAAATGTTTTGGTCTGAAATTGACTCCGTTCCCACCCGAAACTGACTTCGTTCCTGCTCAAATCTAGCTCCGATGACTCCACTCCTGACTTCCTCCCGCTTTACTTCCGTTTGGTACCAAGTTCCCACTCAATTCCACGCCAGGCATGGAAATGGGGGTGTATAAGATGCTCGACAAAATGCCTCAGAGAGAAACACTTCATATCATGAAGTGATTATAGAAAACACACAAAATGGATTGTTGAAAGGCGTTAGAAACTTCCAAACAAACACATTCAACAGATGAACAGTTGAACTCCATGGTTAAGTCAACATCCTCTTTGCCCGTGCCTTTCATTGGATATTATGATTGCAACTAACTAGTAGAGATATACACAAAGTGTGAAAGCATAGACAGGGTGTGGACCATTTACGTAGTGCCTCCAGGAAACACAGTCTCAAAGGCTACCATGGTTGCTGGAAATGCACTGAATGGAAAAGATTGAAAGGCTTTTGAAAGCCATTAAACAAGAGCTTGGCAATGCATATATATTCCCATGCAATATGGAACCACTGATGAGGTTTGAGAAACTATCAAGCAGATGAAAATGTGTGGATGTGGAAGTCTATACAGAAGGAATGTGCAAACATAGACATGGCACATGAACTGCCGCCCCCAGAACGCCATGACAAGGCATGCTAAATGTTTAATGGAATGCCTTGGGGAGATGTCATGCCATGGAATGCAATGTTACAGGATATGCACAAAATGGAATTTATGAGGAACAAAGGAAATTTGCAGGCGCATAGAGGATTTCACAACCTCTGCCCACATCCTCCTACCCGAGCCAAAATGGAATCTTCAAAATAGTGAAATTGTTTGTGTAGGTGAATCTACATGAAAAATGTGCAATTATCGAAATGGCATGTAAACTGTTTGACAAAAGGCTTGGTAGAGATGAATGAAAAATGTGGAAGTAGAGATGGCTCGTGAAATGTTTAATAGCATGCTTCAGAGAGGGATCTTGCCATGGGAGTGCAATGATTGCTAAGTTTGAACCATGGATTTGCTGAAAACTTTTTTTTTTTAGAGTTTTGAAATCTCAAACAAATGAGGTGCACCAAAATGGGAACTTTGAAATAGGGGTTTTGGCTTCCATCGAATCCCGAAAGGATAGATTAGTCTTGTCAGATGTTGTAAGTTGCAATCGCCCTAGAAATTGTGCATGCAATTGAAGTAGGGGCACGGCTAAACTAGGCACACAAACTGTTTGATAGAACACCCCTGTATAAATTGTTGGGGTATGGTGTTGTACACCATTGCATAAAATGTTTTATTCTATTATTGTAATTAAATAATTATTTAGTTGTGATGCACCTTGGTGGTGTGGATAATCACACTAGGTAATTATTTGGTCCCATGTAATGATTGTATTGTAACATTGTATTACTATTTGTAGAAGACATGTGGCAGTAATTTAATATTGGGGAATTAAATTTTGTAACAACTTAGTACCCAATATTAAATAAGGGGTCAGTGGTTTTGTATTCACATGGTTTTGTGGTACATGGTTTTACCTTACCACTAGTTGTATTTGTGTGAGCTTGTGTCTATAAAAGCAAACATAATGTAGTGGTTTGATGTGGGGGTGTGAACAGGCTGAGCAGGTTAGCTGATTGAGTCTTTCTGAAGATTGCATTTGTGACGCATGGCATGGGATGTGTAGCTTCATGCTTGGACACATGAAAGTGCATTGGAGGGCTTGATGTTTTAGAGGTATTCATTGTAACTCTTGTATTTTCTTATGGTTGATTAATATGATGGAGTATGGATGCTTTTGGAGGCTGGGTTTTTCCCTCTTGAGGGTTTTCCCAGGGTAAATCTTGTGTTATCTTGTGGCTTGTCTATTTGATCTTTGCATTTGGAAAACTTGTATGCATGTTAATCTCTTTTGGGTTATGTGGGAAATGGTTTGTGATTCTGGGTTTGAATGCAATATTTCCTAACATCTGGTATCAGAGCTTTCATGGTTGAAGAATTTTTATTATAGCCCTAGTTTGAGAGTTTTTGCAAAGTTGAAGCCATGGACATGCATGTTGGATCTAAGGCATTACAAGATATGAAACACATGTTGAAGGTGTTTTTATGCAGATTTAGGCTTTTGGGTTGTCAAGATTTGTTGGGTTTATTACAGATCTGAAGTTTTCCAATGTTGGGTGAAAAAAGGTTTCTTGGTTTGAGTTTGCATGTGAGGGTTTTGTAGAGGAAATTTCAAGAATAATCTTCTAGAAAAAAACGGACCTCATGGCTGGATTTAGGTTGATCGAGAGATGAATTTTGACATAAAATTTGACCTGCTTTGGAAAAGTTGAAGAAAAGGAAAAAAAAATTTAGTAAAAGTTTATTTTGCATGTGCAAAAAAATAAAATATTCAAAATCCCGTCTAATATTTTCGCAGAAATTTTTTTTAGGGTCAGGTGTATTTTTTGAAAATATTGAAATCCCTACAAAATAAATGAAAAATCAAAAGTTAGTAAAAGCTTTGAAAAAATAAAAAATAAAAAATTGATTGCTTGGGGGTCCGCAGACCCCCCGCCACCACTCGTACCAGTGGGTACTGCCATTGTCGGTGGGTACCGACAGTGACAGTACTGTCACTGTCGGCTCCCGTTGGTAGTGGGGTACCGGCCGGTGGTTGGTCCGTTGGCACCCACAAAAACTGCCGGCTAAAGACTTTTAAAGTCTTTTAAAACAAATTTTAATTCATTTAAAACTCCTCCGATAAAGCTTAAAATGTCGGACTTCAAAGTTTTCAAAGCCATTTTTAAATGTTGCGTCGGGTCCGTACGCAGGAGATGGAGGGTTTTTTTAAAATGAGAAATTAAATTAAATTTAAATGGATTTTGGAATCCGCCACTCACCCACCACCGGCGCGCCACCCAAGCACCACCGGAGAGCCACCTAGAGGACAAAATATAGCAGTTTTTTTCAAATTAGCATAACTTTCATTTAGCATGTTAGTTTTTTGACTTCTTGCTGTCGTTGGAAAGCTAGTTCTGAGAACTACGCTGTGGTATAGGTTTGGTTTTCTGATTTTGTCATTTTGACATGTTTTTGGAGCCTGGAAGTCAGATGTTCTTATTTGCACGGTTTTGGTCATATCTTTTGCATACGGAATTGGATTTTTGATTTCAAAGATGTGTTGGAGATCATTTGTAGTGTACTACATATTGGTTCAGATTGTTTATCAGTTTGTGTGCAGAAAATGTTTGGTACTTGTTTGATTGCTTGTAGGAGCTTGAGATTCGGGGTGTGATTATGTGAGCATCCGGACGAGTCAAGAAGCAAAAACTTGGGGGAGTACATGTTTTTAGATGTTATTTATGATGCTACTACTGATTATTAGATTGGTGCTTCCTGGTACAGGTTTATGTCAGGTGATTTTTTAGAGTTAGGACTTTGATGGTGACAGGTACATAGGTTGTCTTCAGTTTTGAGGACATGGTTGGACATGGTTTGAGACTTGGAGTCTTGTATGGGTGATAGTTGAGTGCAGGTACAGTGATGGCTATGGTTATGGTGTCATGGATATGCAGGTTCATTTGATGCATTGGCACATCATGATCATGTATGTTGTGTTTGGTGTTTGGTGGTGATATGGTTTGATGTTAGGAGATTGGTACTATCTTCTTGATGCTTATTTGGTTCCTTGACTATGATTACTCTTTTGTGGACTTGGTTGGCAAATTAGATCAGTGGTTGATTTGGTGTTTGAGTCTTGATGTCTACATGGTTATCTTCTTTGATATCTTGGTTTGCGGTTACTAATGTGATAATGAGTTTGCATGTTTCAGTGATTGGATCTACGAGTTATGTGGTTGGTAGGTATGCGTAGCCTATTGATTGTAGTGAGATGACTCGGATGTGGACTATCTATATCTGTGTGATAGAAAATATGCATAATAATGAAATGAAATAAATACTATTCAAGCACACCAATAAGACATTATATTCAAAACATGAAAATAAGAGATAAGGAGATGCAAACACAATATTCTATTTCGATTGTCATCATATTGTCCTCTATCTTTAGTGTTTTTGTTGGTTCCAGCTTTTGCTCTTAGATTATATGCTAGGCTCAACAAAATGTCTTCCTAAAGAATGAGATTTAAATATGATGCATGATGCAAGATTAAGCCATGATATGGAATTGAACTAAGATGATTGAAATAAACATGATGCTATGATACTAGAATGCTAAATGAATTAAATACATATACTCTAATTAATTGCCTATTATCAATGCTTAGATTCACACAGGTATTTATAGAGTTTTTTTGAAGGATTCTGATTGGCTGTCTTGATTAACGGTTGTGATAATTCCTGGCAGATCGAATGGCTGAAGATGGATGAAACTAAAGAGAAAATAGAAGAAAACCTAAAAACAAGATTTTTCTATTTTTATGAAAGATGAAAAGATAAGAAGATAAGAAATCATCTTTCTTTAAAAAGATAAAAGAAAGATTTAAAAGCTGTTAAATAATGAATTAAAAATTCAATTATTTATTTGTGGATGACATTCAGCTTTTCTTAATTAAATTAAATATTTAATTAAGCTTTTAAAGCAGAAGAAAGTTTGTGATAAGAAAAAAGCTTTAATCAGGATTTTTGAAGAAAACAGAAGATATCATATCTAAATAAAATATTTAATTATGATATGAGAAGAAAACAGAAGATTTCACAATTAAATAAAATATCTAGTTATGATTTTAGAAAGAAAGCATGAGATCTTTAATTAAATAAGATTTATTTAATTAAATCACTTTTATGAAATTAATTAAATGAAATATTTAATTAATTAGAAGAAGAATTTTAAAATAGAAGAAAGAGAAATATTTAAACTTAATTAAATCAAAAAGATTTAATTTAAATTCAAACAATGATAATTAATTTAAATAAATAAAATGTATTTATTTAATTAATTAAGTGGACACGATGAAAATAATTAAATAAAATAAATTTATTTAATTAGGAAAGAAGAAATAAGATGAATGAACAATATAATTAAATTAATTAAATTTAATCATATGTAGAGGATTTTTAGAAAAATTAATTAAATAATAAATATTTAATTAATTGCCAGGATTATAAACATGACCATTTTTATGTGTATACATTTTGCGCCTCTTTGAAGTGATGTGTGAAATGCATTGCTTCAAAGAAAATAATTTTTTTTTTGCCCCTGATATGTTTATGATTTTTGATGTCGATGATGCCCTCTCGGGAGGTAAATCACGGAAGATGATGTCGAGAATGATAGGGAAACAATGATTTAGCTCCTAATAAATGATGTTTGTGATGGCCCGGTGAAAAATAATATGGAAGGAATGAAAAAATGCCACTAACTCTCACCCTAATAGACCCTTAAAAGGTAAAAAGGGGTAAAATGAAGTGTCATTTTCACCTTGCTGCTACAGTGAAAAGTGAGCTTTGATAGTGACTTGGCAAGATGGAGATCCCATTGCACAAGCATAGATTCGAGCGAGCGTGCCGATACCAGAGACCAGCTACATATGGACCCCCGATGAGTGATTCCAAATGTTTATGATTTCAAATTTCGCATTTTGGATCGATTTTGTAAGTGTTTTAGGTCAGTTTTCAGTTTTTAAATCACGTTTTAGCGCATTCGATAAAATTTGTAGCGCTTTCAAAAAAATTTGTAGCGCATATAGGAAATTCTATAGCGCATATAGGGGTAGGTTAAGATTGATCTTGTAGCGCATACAACAGATATAGTAGCGCATATAGGTTAAAACCGGCTATTAGGATCCCATAGCGCATTTAGGGCACATAATTGCGCATATAGGCTAGGGTTACAAAATAGATAAAGTTGCACATTTGAGAGTTAAAGTTGCACATCCCTATGATAGATTAGCGCATGCCGAGCTTTAGCGCATCTGGGAAAATGTTTAGCACATTCGATTGAAACTGTAGTGCATTTGTGTTTTAGCGCATATGGGTAACAAAGTGGCGCATTTGGAAAAATTTTCACAGAATGCCTGTGTGATGAAAAATGATGATTTAAATCGCTTCCTTAGTCCATAGATAGATGAATTATAGTACCATCCTGCTGATATGAGAAAAAAATGATAGAAAATCTGATAAAGAATTGATAACTTTTCTTCCAAAATAGAAAACAAAGAGTAGATAGCTTGATAACTTTGTTAAAAACAAAGAGTACAGTGATTGATTGATTGATTGTGTTTGGATAACTTTGTTTTTCGTGATTGAAAACAAAGAGTAGATGTTTGATAAATTTTCTTTCTACGATAGAAACCAAATAGTAAAATGAGGATATAAATTTGCATTCATGATTGAAATACAAATAGGAAATGATTTGTGTGTTTGATAAATTTGCTTTCCTGAAAAGAAAAACAAATAGTAAAAGATGATAGAGTAGATTGATTTAACACTTGATATGGGTCATTGATTGAATTTGTTGGATAGATAGATCACATGATATGAGTCTGATTAATGTGTCCTTTGTGATGATAAAAAAATAGGAGGCTTTCAAAAGCCTCCAGATTAGAGAGCGGTTCCCACTATGTTGGGAGCGAGTAGGAGAGCTTACACCAGCTGAGTTACAGTGTATAGCGGATTGTGGACTGGGACCTTTGTTGACGATGCTGGGAGGTATTCGGGTCAACAGGGGACTATTGACCACTTTGGTAGAGAGATGGCACTCGGAGCATAACACTTTTCACTTGCCAACTGGTGAGATGAGTGTGACGCCTAAGGATGTGTATAGGATTCTTGGGGTTCCAGTTGTCGGTGCCCTTGTGGTTTATGACCACAAGGAGATTGGTGGTACCGAGGCACTGTGGTGGATATGTAGCGATGTGAGCATTTTTGGTTACTGGATAGATTGGGAGGATTTCAGCAGATATCCAGCCTTAGTTGTTGTGTTGGCTGCATTCATTGGAGGCTTCCTTGGACCGGACCATCAGTCGAAGGGATTTGTAGTTGGTTGGGGTAGGATGTTGGAGTGGTTGGTGGCACAGCCACGGAGGTATGCTTGGGGGAGTTGTATATTGGTGGACATGTATCATGATCTTCATCAGGTTGTATATAGAGGATCCACTAGCCTGGCGAGTGGGGTGACGCTTCTACAGATCTGGGCGTGGGAGCATATTGCGATCACGAGATCACATTGTATGAGGGATAGGCCAACCAGGAGGCCATATGTGTATTCATATTCTGGTGCACTTGTCCAGCAAAAGCTAGGCAAGGTAGAGTATTGGTGACGGGTACTAGATGACATAGATGCAGTGATATGGAGACCATACATGGATTGCGAGGCATGGGAGAGTGATCACTTAGAGATGTCGTTTGTCTACAGACCGTGATATCTAATAGGGTGGACCCCCTTTATTATTGAGAGATTTTTGGCATTACGAGTGTTGAGACAGTTTGTATTTACACAGGGGATGCCACAGGGCATTGCTCATTATGGGCGGTGCAAGGGTGATCCAAGATGGGGGCCATGCATCCAATACCAGGTAGCATACATAGAGTATCCTACCTTATAGCTAGAGGTATGGACAGACAGACCAGAGGTGCAGGATGTAGGGATGACAGATGATTATGCACAGTATTTCCATACGCATCCATTTCCATGATTTATAGTGCCAGATGAGCCACGGGCGATTGGGGTACCGCCACAGCCAGGGGTAGGGAGACATGAGGATGTGGCCACTGAAGAGCAGGCGATGGGCAGAGGAGAGGAGGAGGGAGATGAGGAGGAGGGAGAGGAGGAGGAGGGAGATGAGGGTGAGGAGAGTGGAGATGGAGACGAGGACAGCTCAGATGACAGAGATGATAGGGGAGATTATGGTGGAGAGGAGAGGCAGTAGAGGTTGGATAGTCTGGGCAGAGCATAGATTATTCGGCAAGCCAGATCTGGTGGTAGACCACAGACAGTGATTAGGGTGTCGTCCTCATCTCAGCAGGCACAGATGGCTGCATTGCAGGCTCAGGTTCAGATGTTTCAGGGATAGCAGGCACAGCTACAGAGCCAGCTAGCTCAAGCGTAGAGTGTGATAGTGCAGTTACAAGCACAGCTTTCACAGGCTCAATCATAGGTACAAGTGTAGGCTTAGACATAGATACAGGCTCAGGCGCCTGCCCCAGACCCCCAGGTGACACAGTTGGTAGCAGAGAGGGATGCACTTAGACGACGGGCACTGGAGGCCGAGGGTGTGGCACAGAGACTCATGGGTACCGTAGAGAGTACATCATTATGAGAGGCCATTGCAGAGGGATTTGAGGCAGCTAGAGAGGCCGAGTACTATAGAGTTTGATATGAGGAGTTGTGTCCTCCCGAGCGTCGAGAGCCTTATCCCCGATCACAAACATTGACACATGGCAGAGAGGTTACAGGGCCTTGACGGGATCCTGATGCAGGGGGTAGTGGCAGGCCACCTCCTTCTGGACCAGCTCCTTCAGGGGCATCTACCAGCTAGTGATTTAGACAGATATATTTTGCACATATGCAGGGCATGTATATTGAGTTTTGATCATATCTCATGTATCATGTTTTGAACTTTTTAGTTTTATTGGACATTGGACATTTGTATTATTTTGATGAGCGATGATATGCAGTGGCGATGATTTTGATGATGATATGTTTGTGCATTTTTGATGTGATATGGATGCTACTTTTATGCATGTATGATATGAGATGGATTTTGATATGTTTTTATTGTTTTTGCAAACTAATCTTATGATGCAGGATGATCTAATGATATGATGCTGATGGATGATCTAGGATGTAGATACAATGATTGTGATAATGTAGATATGAATTGTTGATTGTTATTTTGAATTTTGTCAAATGCAAAAATGAATAGTATGTTTAGGAAATGCATCATGAAATTTATGATATGAAAATGGTAGATAATGAAAAATGTGATACCGCTAATGATAATGATGAAAAGATAAATGATATGTTAGGTAATGTTTGTGTAATAAAAAATGGCAATGTGATGATAATAGAATAATTATAATGTGGAATGCAATAATATGAAAGGAATGAGTGCAATGGCAATGAAATGAAACGAGATGATGATGGTAGTAAATGATAAATGATAAAATGATAATGGGATGATGAACGATAATGATATGAGAGAAAAGGTAATGATAATAGTAATTGAGAAATGATGATTTTATGAAAAATAATGAAAACAATGATATGAAATAATGAATGAATGATGATGAGAATGATAGAAAATGAAATAGAAATGATAATGATAATGATAAGGATATAAGAAAATGAATGAAAAATGATATGAAATGATAGATAGAAAATGAAATAGAAATGATAATGATAATGATAATGAATGATAAATGATATGAAATGATAAATGAAACAAATGTCCAAATGTCCTCCACAAAGAGTTCAAAACTACATGACAACCATTAATGTTTTTATTCAGCCTTTTAAAACACTGACGTGAATCCAATATGCAAATATATATAAATAATCTAACTAACATGCAACTAAATGAAACTAACCAATTTGTTGAGCCTATTATAAGCATTCTTGAATCATCATAGAGCATTTTAAAATGTTGGAAGTATGTACAAGCATCAGAGGGGAAATTAGCGCCAATGATGACCTGAGTACAACTTTCATGATTTTTGATATAGCAAGCGAACACAAGCATCGAGGTATAATTGAACCGAGATGACCTGAGCATTTCTTGCATAAACAGACAAAGATTAACCACCCTTCCGATGCAAATTTGGAACTGTCCTCAATGATATTGCTTTGGTAATCATGTCTTGGGACATATTTGCATCAGATTGATCGTTAACCTCAAGATAGCAGACAAAGAAAAATCATTCTCATTCCTTGCCACTCTAGTTCAGTACATCATCGAGTGTGCTCCAGAGTAATGATATCGAAAATCAAACAACCTTTGTTCAAAATGTAATATTGTTATTTCATACATTATTCAGATATTTGGATCATCCAATAGACAATGATATGGTATCTGCTAAAAATTGTTCATGATATGGAGCGATGATTGGATAAGATTTCACATGAGTTGGTTGTTTGTTCGCATGATCGGACTTTATGACATTGTCCAGCTGTCCTAGTATGCTCTGAAAGTTAAGTGCCCCCAGTTGAGTTTTTGCCCCAATTAGTGACACAACTTCCGAAAAAGGAATATGTACAATGATCAAGCCATGGTAAGACGTTTTTATCACTCTAGGAAAATGATGGCAGGATGATGCAATTATAACCCTAAGATGCAGAAAAAGATGCGAAAAAAGGAAAGGATGAAAAGCCAAAGTGCAAAACAGGAACTAATAGATGGAGAGGTACAGATAGCGTCTATTTGCCAGATTTTCACTATCTGTGTTTATTGCATTTTTCTGATTTCATTTTTTTTGTTTTTTTTGTATTTTTTTGTCAATAGACTGCCTGTTTGCCAGGTTTTCACCTTATGACATTTGCTGCTATTTTTTGAATTTTTTTTATTTTATTTTTTTAGGACTTTTTCTGACTTTTTTTTTATTTTTTAGGACTTTTTTTTCTAATTTTTTTTGTATTCTTCAGGACTTTTTCTAATTTTTTTGTATTTCTCAGGGACTTTTTAAATTTTTGTATTTCTTAGGACTTTTCTGATTTTTTTGTATATTTTTAGGACTTTTTGAATTTTTTGTATTTCTTCAAGACTTTTTCTAGATGATGATAGTGACTTAAACATAATATTTCTTAAGATGCATGTTGTTGATGGGTTCGTCAAACAGGTCCCCTTCTGGCGTTGATAACTTGTAGACTCTTGAACCGTAGACTGCAATAACCACATAAGGTCCTAGCCAATTTGATTCAAATTTACCTTTCTTTTCTCTGTCTTGTTGATTACGTGGGTTTTCTTTCAAAACTAGATCACCCACCTGAAAGGTACATGGTTTTACTTTGTGATTATAGCTGCGAGACATCAACTGTTGGTATGCTTTCAAATGGTCAGCTGCTCTCTGTCTCTTTTCATCTAGAAGTTCTAACTCTTGTAGTTGAGAAACTCTGTATTCATCATCATTTATGAGACCTTTCAGTGATAATCTAAGTGATGGTATTTCAACCTCTAAAGGCAATATAGCTTCTGCTCCATAGACTAGAGCATAGGGTGTTGCTCCTGTTGGCATTCAGACACTAGTTCTGTAAGCCCACAAGGTGGGATTGAGTTGAACATGCCAATCTTTCCCTGAATCATTTACGGTCTTCTTCAAAATCTTTAGTATAGTCTTGTTTGAGGCCTCTGCTTGGCCATTCCCTTGTGGATAGTAAGGTGTTGAATATCTGTGCTGAATATAGAATCGTTCACAAAGTTCATCAACATCCTGATTCTTGAAAGGTCGCCATTATCTGTAATAATAGCATTAGGAATACCATACCGACAAATAATGTAGTTGAGTATAAAGGATGAAATTTGTTTTCCAGTGACTTTAGAGAGAGGTACCGCCTCAATCCACTTAGTGAAATATTCTGTCACTGTGATGATGAACTTATGCCCATTTGAAGATGAAGGATGAATTTTGCCTACTAGATCTAACCCCCATTGAGAAAATGGCCAGGTTGGTGTGAATGAGTGAAGTTCTTGCGCAGGAGCATGAATAAGATTCCCATGAATCTGACATTTTGAGCATGTTTTAACAAAAGTGAATGATTCCCTCTCCATTGTAGGCCAGTAGTAACCCATTCTAATCAATTTCTTGGATAAAGTTAGTCCACTTGAATGAGTACCACAAATGCCCCCATGAACTTCTTGTAAAGCTTTGTCGGATTTGTCACGTTCAAGACATCGAAGTAAAGTACCATCAAGACCACAGCGATAAAGGGTATCAGTAATAAGGGTATAGCGAGAGGATTGTCGGATAAAGTTACGTTTTTGGTTACAAGATAAGTCAGGTGGTAAAATGTCATCTTTTAGGTAGGCATAAATCTTACCATACCAAGGCGAATCGGATCCTACTAAGTGGCAGATAATTTGGCTTTTAGGTGTGTTATGAGCAGGTGTAAATAATTATTCCACCAGGAATTCATAGCGAGTCTATTTTTCTGGGAGTTGTACCAATGATGCGATCGTAGCCATAGCGTCAGCTACCTTGTTATCAAGCCTTGGAATTTGTGTGAACTGGATGTCCACAAAGTACTTCTTGAAGTCATCAACCATCTTCTTGTATGGCAACAATTTTTCATCTTTAGTTTGATAATCATCATTGATTTGATTAATGACTAACTGTGAGTCACCATAAACTTGTAGCTTGGTAATCCTCCATTTCAATGCTATCTTTAGTCCAGTGATTAGTGCTTCATATTCGGCTATGTTATTGGTGCATGGAAACATTAGCCTATATGACCGAGGAATGGTATGTCCTTGAGGGGTGACAAAGAGAATGCCTACCCCTGATCCATGTTGAGTAAAAGAACCATCAAAGTATAAGGACCATAGTTGCTTAGATTCTACAGTGAAAACATTGGCATCTAGAAATTCAATGTGCAAGGGGTGCTCTGCTTGTAGGGGAGCGTCTGATAGTTGATCAGTGATAACTTGTCCCTTGATTGCTTTGCGATCGACATAATGTATGTCAAACTCACTTAGAATCATAACCCATTTTGCTAACCTTCCTGTCAACGTAGCTTTGCTTAACAGATATTTAAGTGGATCAATCTTTGCAACAAGATTAATCGTATGCATTAGCATATAGTGTCAAAATTTTTGTGAAGCAAAGACTACTACTAGGCAAGCCTTCTTAATGAAAGTGTATTTGAGTTCATGTCCTATCAATGTTCGGCTGATATAATATATTGCTCGTTCTTTTATTGTATGGTCTTCTTGTGCTAGCAATGCACCCAAGGATGTCTCTGTTGCGGTAATGTACAAGATCAATGTTTTATCTGGATTTGGTGGTACTAGAACTGGTGGGTTCATCAGGTACTGCTTGATTTGTTGAAATGCCATTTCACATTTGTCATCCCATCTAAAAGGAACATTCTTATGCAGGAGATGTGTGAACGGTAGACTTTTGTCGGCCAATTGCATAATGAATCTTCTTATGGACTGAAGTCGCCCTTGTAATGATCTCAACTGACTGATGTTCTTTGGGGGAGGCATCTCCATGATTGCCTAAACTTTAGTAGGACCTACTTCAATTCCCTTTTCTGAAACAATATATCCTAAAAGTTTTCCAGATGTGACCCCAAAAACACATTTCTTGGGATTTAGACGAACTTTGAATTTTTGCAATCTGGTA
Source organism: Sequoia sempervirens (assembly GCA_007258455.2). Lineage (NCBI taxonomy): Eukaryota > Viridiplantae > Streptophyta > Pinopsida > Cupressales > Cupressaceae > Sequoia > Sequoia sempervirens. The sequence continues at coordinate 13,485 of VDFB02041316.1, forward strand.
AATATTTTGGACAATATTTCTAGGTGTCCCTCTCTGGTGTATGATTTTTCCAATATGTCATCTACATAATCCTCCATGAATGTGTGCATCATGTCATGAAAGATCGTAGTCATAGCTCTTTGATAAGTAGCCCCAACATTCTTTAGACCGAAAGGCATGACATTCCAATAGTACATTCCCCATGGACAAGTGAAAGCTATTTTCTCTTGGTCTTTTGGTGCAATCTTGATTTGGTTGTAACCAGAGAAACCATCCATTAATGAATACATGGCATGGCCAGCTATTAAATCAACTATAGTATCAATGCTTGCAAGCGGAAAGTCATCCTTAGGGCAGGCCTTGTTAAGATCTCTGAAATTAGTGCACACTCTAATGGGTTTATCTGGCTTTGCTATTGGGACAATATTGGAGATCCATTATGCATAGGCAATTGGTCTTATAAATCCTGCATCTAGGAGTTTCTTGAGTTCTTCTTTAACTAGTAATGCAATGTGAGGATGCATCTTTCTGAGTTTTTGTTTCACTGGTTTAGCTCCTGGTTTGATAGACAAATGATGCATTATGAGATCAGGATCAAGACCTGGCATGTCTGCATAAGACCAAGCAAAATTGACTTGATTTTCTTTGAGAAAGTTCATGAAACTTGGGATTTCATTATCTATCATTGATTCAGCTATCTGTAGAATCCTTGGATTATCTGTAGTTTCAATATTGATTTCCTTTGTAGGCTCGATCAAAATGGGCAATCGCTCATGATAGTGCTCCGGGAGAGTGTCAAATTTCCCATCAGCTGATGCCTTGAAAAGGTTTTCGCCATCTGATACGCTCTTTATTTTATCTTTTGGTTGATCTAGTATTGCCAGATTCTGGTTTTCACCACTAGATCATTCTTTTTTATTTTCATTTTTGCAGCTAGGAGACTTGACACTCTCCTGATTAAAGATTTTGTGCCGAAAATCGCTAGTGGAACAATCATTTGCATTGTCCGCGGAAAGGAAGTTTATGATAGCTTCGTCATTTGGAAAAATAGGTATATCAATAGGTTCAGTTAGATCCCAGTCAATGAGATCAGGATGGATTAAAGGTAACAAGTCATTTGGTCGTGTGAAATTAGCGATGGTTAGGGTCAAAACAGAGTTATCGGTAGTATCTAAGGTATGAGGTAGATCAATGATGGTACTATTCTCCTAATAGTCTTGTTCGTTAAAATCCGGCTCAGTATCACTAGAATCATAGTTGCTTTGTAGTTCAGATTCTTGTGGTTGGGACCCTGAACCTTCTCCTTTGATTAAAGTTGGTGTATACTTGTGTATGACATCTACCTCTTTGTCTCTCCAAAATTCATCATCATGGATGGTATCCCATTCATATTCAGCAGAATCTGTATCAGAGTTATTTTCTATGAAATTCAAGATTGATGCCAAACATGCCTCCTTATCAGAACCTTCTTGTAATGTAAAGACATTCCCCTGTGATTGGTTGAATTGAGTAGAGTCATAGCCTAGTCCAATTTTATCATATGCAGCAAGCCCTGGAAGATGGATAGGCTCAACTACACCTTCTTTTCTTTTTCCAATAGGGCCATTTTCATAGCCCATCTTCTGCATGATGGAATACCCTTTCCCATATCTGTCAGCTGGTAAGGTGACATTTAGAACTGTTTCATCTTCATCCTTATAAAGCCAATTTAGAATTATTGTATCCTCAGGATCTCCCATGGGGAACTTTTCTTTGATGAATTATCCATTGAACTTGGTAGTTGACTCTGTTTGTAGTTGTGTTGATGTTGATGCCACTGATATTTGTTGTTGTGTAATAGAAGGTTGTCCATGTGATCAAGGTGATGTAGGTAGATTAGCAAGATAGAGAGAATATTCCCCAACTCCACTTTCCTTGAACTATAGTTTCTTGTCAAAGCTTTTGGCTAATTGACTGATTTGTGTATCATTCTTAGGAGAAGTATTAGCAAGTGCTTCTCGATTGTTTGGAACCAAAGTATCCTGATTAGCTTTGACATTGGCACAAGTTTGGGTGTTTGAATTATCAGCTGATATAGTGATTTCCTATCTGTCATATGGAAACTTAAGACATTGATGGTAAGTGGACGAAATAGCTTGCATTTCATGAATCCAAGGACGACCAAAACAAGATGTTATATACCATATCCGGGTTCTAATACTTACGACAAAGGTATTTTTTGATACTTGAGGTCCCACTTTCGATTGGTAGCATGATTAGACCTTTAGACATTCTTTCCTCACATCATCATAGGCTTTAATAGTAATCTTTCTTCTAGGATCCAATGGGGTCCTCAATCAACTGGGATGTGCTTTGTAGAGGTATGTGGCCCGGTGGGGATGAGTCATGGAAACATCATCTTTGTCAGAGAATGAAAGACATGTGGGTGAGGACAAGTTTCCTACCATGGCTTGAAATCGGTTCACATCCAAATCCGTGGATATAGTTGTTTCAAAAAGGGCCTTCTCTAAAATTTCCTTATCTGCAGGGGAAATCTTCAGGAGTTCTAAAATGGAAATTTGGTGAGTTTTCGAGTTGGTTAACTAGAAGTCCTTATTGTGATGTTGAGGGGAAGGGGCTGGAGTGGATTTTTGAGCTGCTTTCCCAGGGCAAACTTTAGCTTGATATCTCATGCGTGACGTGCTTGTCCATTGTCTATCTTTTCATTGATTTTTATAACATTGATTCGCTCATCATCCGTATAGAGGTGACGGATTATAGTGTCCTTGATTTGATTCACATTTTTGTCAGAAGACTCTCCCTTTTGATAATTTGGTAAGGGGTTGCGAAATGCTTGGTGGTCTTCATTGGATTTTTGTTGTCCTTCTATTGTGATAGTGCCATTGTCAATTAGGTCTTGAATAGCATGCTTCAAAGCTTGACAGTTGTTTGTACGATGACCTCTGCACCTATGATAGTCACAATAATACGCTTCATTCCATGATGGAGGTTTTACACTAGGTTCATAATTGCGTTGAGGTGGTAAAGTAAGGACATTTTTTTCCATAACCTCTTTGAAAGCAGATTCCAAGGATTGTCCTAGTGGAGTGAAAGTTCTTCTACTAGAGAAGAATGAAAAGCGTTGTGGGTTTGTGTTTGAGGTACTCCCTAAGGTGTTGTTGTTGTTGTTTCCATGATAATTTTGATTGTTGATAGTCCCCTGATTGGGAGTAGTATTTTGATTCATGTTGTTCTTTGGAGGGGGAGGATTGTTTCCTTGATTCGTGACAGAATTGACATTGTTGTAATTATTGTTACGAGGAGTATTTGGAGTACTCAGAACAAACGGCTTAGTCGAGACATGATTTGCATCTACAACACCATCGTTTACAATGTTTTTGTTGCGAGTCCAAAACTTAGACTTGTCTTGATTGTTATAATGGTTAGATGAGCTAGGATTGTCCTTGTCAAGTTTTATTGTCCCTCTTTTGACCAAAGCACCTTCAATGGTGATGGCATCCTCAATCAATTTCTCAAAGGAAGATGGACAATGTAGATTTAAGCGATAGCTCATTTCTAAATTTAGGCTATTGATGAAAGTAACCATTTTTTCCTTTTCAGGAACATGACATGGATACCTAGCAAACATTCTTCTCCATCTTTGAAGAAAGGTAGTGAAAGGTTCACCAAGTTTTTGTGCAACCTTGCAAAGATCAATCATGGTGATTTGGTGTTGGATGTTGTAGGAGTATTGTGTTATGAACAAATTGATCAATTCCTCAAATGTTTGGATAGGAGGTGTGATTTTTGATAGCCATTCCATAGAGTGACTTCCAAGACTCCTGGGGAACAAACGTATCAAGTAAGTGTCTTCATGTGCAAATTATAAAGTCATGTTTCAGAAGTCTCTAACGTGATCAATTGGATCTAATTTCCCATTATAACGATCAAATTTGGGAATTTCACAATGTTTGGGAAATGGAATCATATTGAGACTTCTATCAAAAGGATAAGGACATATGTCATCAAGAGTATATTTCTTTGTTGTGGTCCCCCCTTGTAACTCTTTGATTTGTCCTTGGAGTTCCTTAAATTGTTGAGTAAGAACAGTAAGATCAGATGGGGATGTTTCTTCTTCTTTGCTCTTTAATTTCTCAGTATCAAAATCCTTAGGCAGTTTAGCTCCTTGATCGGCTAGGAAGAGAAAATACTTTTCTTTGTCACGTTGCAGGATCTTTTCTATGGCTTTAAGAAACTTGGGGTCTTGTTCAGCCTCTCTAATGTGAAGTTCTTCCTCTTGCTCATCATCACTATTGACAGGAGTTTTGTTCATGTTTTTGTACTTATGAAATGGGTTTATTTCTCTATTATCCATATTGTCGTCACTAAAAAGAGGATTGTGATTCACACTATAATGAGGATTACCACGTTCACCTTCTTCTTGAATGTTATGGGTATGGCTGCCTTGTTGAGACTCTTCTCCTAGTTTGTTGTATTGAGATATTGTAAAAACAGGCATATGAAAGGAATCTTATGATATGATCAAAGATGCTCCACATTCTTGATTGTGGCTTCCAAAGATGAAGGATATCTGAATCTTGTTTTGAGGGAAGTTGAATCAATAATCCAAAATTTTGCTTGTGAGGTGCACTCCTAAAGTTTCAATCCCTATTTTTTGAAAAGATTTGCAAATCTATTGAAGGTCACTGAAGGATTTGACTAGGATGCGTTGAATATTCAATTGAAGGTTGTGGAATATTCTCAAACTCAAGAGGTTGATTGAGATTGTGATGTTGAGATAGAGCTAATCTTTGATAATAAGCTTGAGTAGCTAAAGGTTCTATAGCGTACTCGTCAGTGAATCCTCTAACATAGTCTTGGTATCTATGGAGAAATTTGTGATAATGAAGCAAGACGTGTCGACTCTTATACAAAAATTCTCTTTGGTCCAAAGTTTCCTTGTAACTTAAGTTTTTTTTGGGTTTCTTGATCCTATTGAAGACTGATTTCTTGACGAACTTGGTTGATTTCCACTTCCTCAACATGGGAGAGAAATATCAAAAATTTGGGTCTGCGTAAATTTTTTTTTTTTTGACATTCAACCAAAAGCACTATTCTGTTCCCTAAATGCGCTGTAGAAAGAGGTATATGCACTGGAGAAAGAGTCAAATGCACTGCAGAATACCTTGAATGCGCAAAAACAGACCTTGGATGCGCTAAACCAAGAAGCAAATGCGTTAAGACAGTCCCTAAATGCGCTGAAAAATGACTCAGATGCGTTGAACCAGAATTGGATGTGCCAAAACAGATTGTATATGCACTATAGTTTTTTCTAGATGCACTAAAAAAGTTTTCCAAAGACAGTTTTTGACCAATTTTGAAAATTTTTAGCTGAAGTTTTTCATGTTCGTTTTGGATGATCCTTTATCTGAATTAATGTTCTTGAAAAACACAGCAAACAGTCTTATTTAAGTTGAATGTAACCAAGCACAGAACAAGACAAGCACAACTTAAGTTAGGCCAGGACAATATCCGCTAGATTCCACGTGGGTTTCCCCAACCCCGCTCCGGTAGCATGTGAATTGAGGAAGCTTGGGCATGGGCTCCCCTCACGGTGCACTCTCTTCTCGAATAGCTCTTCCAACCCCATGAAACTCCCATGGAAGAGATTGATCATCTCTACTAAAGGCGTAAAAGTGTGGAAGGATTCACACAGAGCCGGTCTTTGGACCCAGCAAATAGAAGGTTTTTGGCTTTCTAAACAATGGTATTTAATTAGGGACCCCCATTGGTGGCCTTACATGGGAGGGCAGTTATTGTGATAAGGTGGCACTCAGGTCTAAAGAGGTTAAAAACTCCAGCGAGGGTTTAGAAATTACAAAATCCATCCCGTTATGACACATCACTACAAAGCAACTTAGGTTTTCCCTTAAAGGTTTACATTTATATACCGGTTGGGTAAGCAGCCTTAGCTCCATTTCCCGATTTGAGTGGAGTGTTGAGGTGGTGAAATCCCTAAGCGGTTAATTTACAAGTCGATAATCATTTCTACTTACACCCGGGGATGCGCTGAAGTGCACAATGGGAGAGGATGCCGATTATCAAAGTCAAAAGGTTACCGCAGGGGAAAGATGGAGTGCGGCTTTTTTGATCACCTAGTTTGCATAGGGTGAGAGCATAGTCACCTACCACTTTCAAACACAGTAAAAAAGAGTAGACAAATTCAATTTAGATGCACCAAAATAAAAAATGATTTAACCTAAGTGAAGATTTTGCTTCACAACAGACATGGGGTTCGTTTTAACTGCATGATAAAGATGTGGTGGCTACCCTAGATTGATTCATTTTAAAACCAGCAAGTAAAAGAAAGAAATTCTATCTGCGAAAGGCGTCAAACTCAAAATCTCTGTTACAACCCAGATGCGCTGAAATAGACAATATATGCACAGAAAAATAACTCATATGCGTGAGAAAATAACCCAGATGCGCAAGAACAAAACTCAAATGCGCAAGAACATAACTCAGATGCACAAGAACAGAACCTAAATGCGCAAGAACAGAGACCAAATGTGTAGGAACATAACCTATATGCGCTAATTAAACTCCTAAATGCTCTTCAGAAATCCCTATATGCGCTAATGTACCTGTAAAATGAAAAAAAATTGAATCTCCTAGACGCGCTGCTGAATGTCAGAAAACCTGCAAGAAAAACCTGCAAGAAAACTTGCAAGAAAAAAGTCTAAAATGGGGGCATAGGCCCCATGATGGGCACCAAAAATGTGTGATCTAAAATATGCATAATAATGAAATGAAATAAATACTATTCAAGCACACCAGTAAGACATTATATTCAAAACATGAAAATAAGAGATAAGGAGATGCAAACTCAATATTATGTTTTGATTGTCGTCCTATTGTCCTCTATCTTCAGTGTTTTTGTTGGTTCCAACTTTTGCTCTCAGATTATATGCTAGGCTCAACAAAATTTCTTCCTAAAGAATGAGATTTAAATATGATGCATGATGCAAGATTAAGCCATGATATGGAATTCAACTAAGATGATTGAAATAAATATGATGCTATGATACTAGAATGCTAAATGAATTAAATGCATATACTCTAATTAATTTTCTATTATCAATGCTTAGATTCACACATGTATTTATAGAGTTTTTCGAAGGATTCTGATTGGCTGTCTTGATTAACGGTTGTGATAATTTTTGGCAGATCGAATGGCTGAAGATGGATGAAACTGAAGAGAAAATAGAAGAAAACCTGAAAACAAGATTTTTCTACTTTTATGAAAGATGAAAAGATAAGAAGATAAGAAATCATCTTTCTTTAAGAAGATAAAAGAAAGATTTAAAAGCTGTTAAATAATGAATTAAAAATTCAATTATTTATTTGTGGATGACATTCAACTTTTCTTAATTAAATGAAATATTTAATTAAGCTTTTAAAGCAGAAGAAAGTTTGTGATAAGAAGAAAGATTTAATCAGGATTTTTGAAGAAAACATAAGATATCATATCTAAATAAAATATTTAATTATGATATGAGAAGATTTCACAATTAAATAAAATATCTAGTTGTGATTTTAGAAAGAAAGGATGAGATCTTTAATTAAATAAGATTTATTTAATTAAATCACTTTTATGAAATTAATTAAATGAAATATTTAATTAATTAGAAGAAGAATTTTAAAATAGAAGAAAGAGAAATATTTAAACTTAATTCATTGTTGTTGTTGCAGATTTCATTAGTTGGCCTTGTCTGTGGTCATTTGTACATTGGTATGTTGTTTTGGGATTGAGAGGATAGATGTTTGGAGTACTTGATTAGTCGGTTCATGGGACTTGTAGCATGTGACTTAATCACGATGTCATGATAGCTTGGTACATTCATTGGTTATACACTTTTAGTGGGAGCTTTTGATAGTGATGACTTGGCGATGTTGGATTGGTTTGTGATGTTTTGATGGTGGTTGTATGTATCTTCTTGACTTGGAGATCTTGGTTTACTTGTATGTTACTGACATTGCAGTTGAGTGTGTGTAGACCTGGATGATCTTCATGGAGAGGATGGTAGTCATGATGCCATGTGTAACTCGTATCACAGTTCAGTGGGAGTTGGTGGCAGTGACGTGGATGCATCATTGGTATGGTTATCTTCATGTGTTTGGGGATATGTTTTCTTGGCTTAGAGTGTTTTTTATGATGTCATGGTACACTCTTGATTCTAGATTAGAGTTTGGCATATTACATGTTCTCTTGAGACCAGGATGTATGTTATGGTGCAAGTGATCTCCTAGTAGGAGATGGTTAGATCATGTTGTCATGATAGGTTCCTGATTATGTGGTTGGAGCTTTGAAATTGATCGTGTGTGAGTCTCTTTGTATTGAGTACATTGATCATTTTCCTGATTACTTCATGATGGTGTTATGTTGCATTTGGATTTTGGCATGGATTGATCGGTTACAGGTGCTCGTGGATACTTAGAGATGTAGGTGATGGTTGGAGTTCTCTTGTGATTAGAGACATTTGCTTGAGATGGTTACTCTTTGGAGGTTTCAGCAGGAAGACCGAGGGAGCCTTCACCTGGATATGGACGTGAGTTCATGATGGATAGTTAGAGGAGATTGTTCTTGGAGTAAGTCATGATGGCTTGGTTATCCTGGAGGAGCATTCTCATTCCCCACTCTTGGTCTACTTGGCAGCTTATGATTTGAGAGGTATTTGCCCATTATATCTTTCAGATGTGTTGTGTTTTATGCTTTATCTTTCATAGACATGGATCTTGAGCTATGGATAATTAGTTCTAGAGGATTCATTTTGAGAGATGTTATGGCATGGTTATCTCCTTGTGCATTTCAGTTTATGATATCATTCTTTGATGAGGATTGTTAGGAGATGGTTTATGGGTTGATTTCTAGTTAATGGGGATGGTTATCTATGAGTTTGATCTTCTTGTTTTGAGAGGCTTACATCCATGTTGTCATTGTTACATTGATTTATATGTTGTACTTGATCTATGAGATTGAGTGTTATGGATGTTGTTGAGGCTTTTCAGTTGGGGTTGTTTAGGAGATCATACTTGACACAACGGTACACTTTTTGAGGTGTTGGTAGAAGGACATTATGGTTTACAGGTTTCTCTCTTCATGTTTTCTCCTTGTTTTGGGAGGATGGTGGCATCATGTTGTGAGAGATGATGCAGCTCTTGGGTTGTATGTGTGGATCATTGCAATTGTTCTTGGTACTTCATGTTTTGATTGACTTATCACACCTTGATGTATAGTGTGGATTGGTAGACTTGATATGCTTTGACACTACCTATGCAGTGGGAGTTCCTGGATATGTATGTACTTCATTGACAGGTTTTATATACGGAGCTTGGTTGTAGTTTATAGGTTGCATATGTTCTTGGCATGAGTTTACTGATGTATTGAT
>VDFB02041318.1:0-16497 GCA_007258455.2 Sequoia sempervirens
GGCCACATCACCATCCCCAAACCATCCAATGCATCACAACAACCTTACATGAGTGCACAATATAATAGTTTGGATCATGCTCAAATTCCATTTTAGACTTGTTAAAGTCTTCCACTATCTACTAAGAAATTATCATTAAATAATTGTAAGAAACCCACGCATCCCTACTAACATTCATCCCAATAATTCAAAGAATAAGTATAAGGAAACCTTTCATCTACCTACCAATTGGGTTTTAGCCAAAATGACATGCTTCATATTGAAGTCCTCATTGACAAGCACAAAGTAAAGAGGGTCTTATTAGATAATGTTCCTAACCTTAATCTATGTACATTAAAATTTATCAAATAGGTGTGATACACTCAAGTTGGCATAGATAATTAGGTAATTACTATCAAGGCATATGATAATTCAGAATGAGACTCAGTTGGAACCATTTTTCTCCCCATTCAATTTGGCCCTACCTTACAATATACTACATGTTACGTCATTGATCTTGACCTTCCATATGATCTTCTCCTTATTCACCCATGGATCCATGCCATACAAGCCATTCCATCCACTTATCATCGATACTTTAAATTCCCACATAATGATATTGAGGTCACCATCCATGTTGATCCTCATCCTTTTGACTACTATCATGCTCTTGAGGCCAACTTCCCCCATTCCTGACATTGCCTTGGGCTTAAAGTTGCACCTTCCAATGTAACTTAATTATCCTCTTATTTCAATTCTAATATGATCCTCACATCTTCCAATCCATCAACTACCCTCAAGTCCACCTTTTCCAAGGTCAAGATCATTGATAAAGGTTGTGGAGAGTACATAATGAGTACTGAATTTAATGTGGGAACCATTCCCCCATCTCCACACATTTTTTTAAGATCATCTTAGTCAAAGAAACCACAAGAAGAAAAAAATTAAAAAATTGTGGTCTACCACCTTTCTATCTCCAGGTACTTTGAAATAAGAATAGATTGAAGAAGATATTAGTCAATGGATATATCAAGAAGAACCTAAAAGTTTTACTACACTCTTGGAATATTTTCAAGAGAATTATCCTATTGCCCATCAAATGGCTCAAAAGAACAATTACCAAGGAAAAGGATTGGGGGAAAATGAAAAAGGTATACTACAACCCATTGAGCTACCAACCAATGCTAAACATCAAGGCCTTGGGTATGATGCTAAATAGAAGAAACCTTCAATATCACTAAGTTCTTCCAACAATATCACTTTAGATTTTTTTATTGTTGAAGATATTATGATGAGATCATCAAACTCTCTTATGATGATTTAGATGTCTCCTTCCTCTTTTCCACTTCCATCTTAGTCATTGAACTTCCAATTTGTCACCCTTAACTTATTGATTGGGACCAATGGGGATCTGCCCCTATTGATGTGTTTCCAAATGATGAGGCATTTATAGAATTCATGGGTTTACAAGAGGAACATCAATAAGGTTTTATCTATGATCTTGATCAATATTCCTACTTTGGGGAAGATGAACTCCTCAATTGCAAAAGTAAAAATCAAGAAAACAATTCAAGGTCTCAATGAAAACCTCCATACGAGACTACTAGATCAATGAGAAGTAAGAAAGAAAGGGTACATCCTTTGATGAAAACCTCTTTGAGGTGTTAGAGGATGGGGATGTTCATATTCCTCTTATGGGTACATAACCATCAAAACCATCCTTTATCTTCATTGAAGAAAATAAATAGATTATTTTGGGCACTATCATGAAACCAAGGATCGCATATATAGTCAATTCCTTATCAACAAAAGAGTATTAGAAATTCTCTAGAACCCTTTAGAAAGGGTCAATCAAATTTTCATGGTCATACTCTAACATGCCAGAACTCGATCCCACCTTAGTGGTTCACCACTTGTATGTTCATCTTGATGCTAAGCTTGTCAAATATAATCTCCATAAAATGCATCCTCAAGTGATCCTCTTGGTCAAAGAAGAGATTGAAGAATTATTAACAACTAGTTTTATTCAACCTATTAACTATTTTGACTAGATTTCTAATATTGTTCTTATTTCGAAGCCGACAGGGGGAATTTGTATTTGTACTATCTTTAGAGATTTAAACAAATATTTCCCAAAAGTTGTCTTTCTACTTCCCAATATTGACATCCTTTTTGATTTAACAATGGGTCATTCTCTGTTATCATTAATGGATGTATTTTTAGGATATAATTAGATTCATATTACAGGAAAAGATCAACATAAAAAATACTTTCATGACTCCTTGGGGAACATTTTGTTATTAGGTCATGAATTTTGGTATGAAGAATGCAATGGCTACTTATCAACGTGTCATGACTATTATCTTTCATGTTCTCATTCACACAATCATGGAAGACCACGTGGATGATTTTATAGGTAAATCCAAGACTATAGAAGAACATCCTGCTATTTTGGAATGCATCTTTTCTTCATTGGAGCAATATTAGTTGAGACTCAATCAAAAGAATTGTGTTTTTAGTGTCACATCGAGCAAGTTAGTAGGGTACATGATTTCTAGGTGAGGTATTGATGTTGATCTAGATAAGGTAAATGAAATTATGTATATGCCTCCTCCTAAGATAATTGAACAGTTGAGAATTTTGTAGGGTAAACTCTAATCCATTCGACGGTTCATTGCTCAACTCGTTGATAAACACTAACATTTCAATCATCTACTTTGAAAAGATGCTACATTCAAATTGGATGCTTCATGGCAACAAGACTTCAAAAAAGTCAAAGAATATTTAGCTAATCCACCTATTCTCATGCCTCCTATACAAGGCAATCCATTGTTGTTATCTAATTCACTACCTCAGTGGCACTAGGGGTACTTATTTCTTAGCATGATGAGAATGGGAATGAAAGAACAATATATCACATCATCCATACACTTGTTGGCTATTAAATTAATTAAACACCTATGGAAAAGGAATGTTTAATAGTCATCTCTAGATCTCATAAAATCAGGTATTACATGCTTAACCATTCTATGAAACTGATTTCCAAGGTTGATCCTCTCAAGTATCTACAATTAGAAACATCTTTGGCTAGTCGTATGGCTAAGTGGGTCATTCTTCTCAGTGAGTTTGATATTGATTATTTTGATTGAAAGGAAATCAAAGGTAAAGTTATTGTAGATCAATTAGTAGATTCTCCTTTAGTGGATGCTTACCTATTAGTTACAGAGTTTCTAGATGAGTCTATATTTACTATTGATGAACATGCATCATGAAAGTTATATTTTGATGGTTCATTCACTCAGCACAGTTTGAGCATGGGAATCCTTTTCATCACCCCTCAAGGTGAATCTATTCCCATATCATTAATATTGGCCTTCCCATGCATGAATAACATTGTAGAGTATGAGATTCTCATCGCTAGTTTGAAGATATTAGTCCAATGGAACATTAGTTAATTGCATGTATATGGTGATTCCTAACTCATTATCAAGTAATTTAATAATGAATTCAAAAATAAATATGATAATCTTCTTCCTTACAAATATGTGGTTGATTAGTTCAAGAAGTATTCCAACCACATCTAGTTTGAACATGTTCCCCATCTTCAAAATAAGGTAGCAAATGTGATGGCTACCATTGGATCCTTATTAGATATGCCTCACAATCACCATTAATGTGAATTCTTGGTTGAGAAAATATTAATGCTTGTATATGATCTTCTAAATACCAATATGGTATGCAAGATCGTTGGTCCCCAGTCACCCTAGTATCACAACATTTACACCTTCCTCTATGAAATCTTACCACCTAGCCTTTGTAAAGTAAAAAATATCAAATAACAATAAATAAACCATAAATTGGAAAGAAATAAATTAATTTATGATAATTCAAGAGAAATTCCTCATTACAAGACATGTCATCACTTGAAATTACATTCTTAGATAGGAAAATTACACATAACAATGAGATACAAAGGTTGCATTAGGCTGTTCATCACCAAGAAATCAATACAATACAATGAAAGTACATATACACTAGAATCCTCCACAAAAGAAGTAAAATATGGAAGTACATTTGTCAATAACAAGTCAATAATAATGTGGAGATGCAAGAAAATAAGCCTCTGACCGCCATCGACTTTCACATAGTCATTTACAAATTAGAAGATGAGAACATGGTCCAAGCACTCTTTTCCACCCCATCATGTGTTACAAAAATGAAGGTGTTGTCATTGATGTCAATTGGTCAATTGGTTATTAACTAGTTGTTGTTTTCATTGATGTCATGGCTAGAGGTTATTGCTTGTATATGTCGATGATATTGAGAAAATTGTAATGAAGAAAGGTTACAGGTGCTTAGTGGTTGCTTTGGGTTTTTCTCCAGATTTGATTCTATATATTTTTAGTTCAGATATGTTGATCATGGTTGTTGGAAGTTGCTATATCTAGATTTTTGGTTTATGATTCATTGTATAGTGTGAGTTATGTTCACCAATTGTGAACTATGGTTTTCTATGTTTTTGGCTGAGGTCCAAGAGAAATATTGTTGGTCTAGATTTCTCTTTGGTTAAGTCTTATGACTTGTGGTTCTAGAGTTAAGTTGTTATGATCATGATGAAGATAATTTTGGTATTTGGAAGGAATTGATCATGCTAAGAGTTTTCTACGTAATTTTCTATGTGTTTTACACTGGTTTGGCCAACCTTGTGTTGAACACTACCTTCGAAGTTGATGAAGCTTGTTGGGACCTACTTGGGTCCTCATCAAGCATGTGTTTGGGGCACCCTCATTCTAATTCCACCCTAGGATGTTTTTGGCACCGACTTAATTTGAGTTTAATGTTGGATGGCCAACTTTGGATATGTCTGAAAGTTGAAGATGGTATAAATACAAGATGAGTTAGTGGTGAATGAAGTGCAAGAGATAAGAGCAAATAAATAGAGCAAATAGATGTGAAACAAATGTGAATCCATGTTTGTATGTGATGTGAGTGTCGCAGGTCAGTGTGAAGCCTAAATGTTGAGTTTCTAGATGCAGTGAGTTGAAGGTGGATTCTATAATTCATGCATGTATGCAAGTGGCTAAGAAAATTGTGGTGGAATTATCTATTGCATTTTGTCTTCTCTTTATAACATATATATTATATCTTCTTGTATCTCTATGGCAGTGAGCCCTTCAGGTGGTTAACCCTATTGGGCAGTGAGTCCTGATCCAAAAAGTGAGTCCTTATTTTGGTAGTGAGCCTTTTTCTTCATGCAGTTAGCCTTTGTAATTGGTTTTGATATTCTCTATAGTGTGAGTTAATCCTCATCGTGGTTTTTCCCTCATTGGATTTTCCACATAAATTTGGTGTTATTGTGTTTGTGTGATGGTTTTCAGTTTTTGTAGTTGCACTTAATGTTAAATCATTTTAGCAGAGTTAAATATTTGTGATTGATCTAAGTTCTGGTTAATGTTTTAAAGTTTAAATTTACTACAACTGATTCACCCCCCTCTTAGTTGTCCTATTCAACATTTGGTATTAGAGATTGGTTTCTTGTAAAAGATCTTAACCACTTAAGGAAGGTCTAGGATGGCTAGCAAAATTACTCATGATTATCCAAGGTTTAATGGAACTAATTATGCTATATGGAAAATATTGATGGAAGAATATTTGGAGTATTGTGGATATGATGTGGAGAAAGCTTATAAGAATACTTACAGTCCTGCTAATGGTTCGAGGACGGTTGATGAGATCAAGGCACATTAAGTGAATAATAAGGTGAATTACATTTTGAAGAATAGCCTTGTACATTATAAGTTGATTAAAGTTCAAAATCTGAAAACTGCTAAGGAAGTCTAGGATGCTTTGGAAAAGGCACATGAAGGAGATGAAAGGGTCAAATAGGTAAAGTTGCAGAAATTGGAGACACAGTTTGAGCTCCTACACATGTTTGAAGATGAGAATGTTAAAGCTTATGTACAAAGATTGGATGAGGTAGTAGTTGGAATGTGAAGACTTGGTGTTGCAATAGATGAATCCAAAATTGTAAAGAAAATTCTTAGAACTCTCCTTGATGCTCACAATGAAAAGGTATGTGCTATTGAAGAACATATAGATTAGAAGACTTACGGGTATGTGCAGGTTAATGGTGGGCCAAAAAGTGGCAATGAGGGAAAAAACACATCTTTCATCGACCAAAAAAATGAGAAAAGAACGTGTTGACTTTTTTTAGGCTCGGGTGTCACCATACCAAACACCAAGCCTACTTTTAAAAATTGGATATCCGATCCAAATCGGATATCTGATTTGTAAAAAGCATATATTAAAAACTTCTATCTCTTTTTTGAAGTCATTCGGCTGAGAAGAACTCGCGGGCATATAGTGCATCCATTCTTCACATAACAAATATCCGATTTAGGCTAAATTCGATTTGGAAAGGTAATTTTTTTATTTTTATTTGATTTGATTCAATTTTGATTTAGATTTGAATAATTTCATATGGTTTTTTGTTGATTTTTTTAAAAAATAGGGTTTTTGATTGAGTTTTTGTGAAAAAAATGAGTTTAGAATAGATTTTGATAAAAAAAAAATGAATGTTTTTTGTGGATTTTTTTTCACAATAGGGTTTTTGATTGAATTTTTATGAAAAAATTGAATTGAGAATGGATTTTGATTAAAAAAATGAATAATTTTATTAGTTTTTTCAAAATAGGGTTTTTGATTGAATTTTTATAAAACAATTGACGAAATGAATTTTGATAAAAAAAAAATGAATGTTTTTAATGGATTTTGATTTAAAATAGTGTTTCATTTATATTGTCTAATTTTAGATTAATTATTTTTTAACTTTAATTAGGCATTATGGTTGCTGAGAATGAGAATGCACAAATTCTGATTGAGAATGAAAATGGTTGGGTTGGTTGGTAGAACATCGCCAATTGAAAGACTTAATTCATGAGAACAATGAGGAATTTGTGATATTTATAACCATCCCTCGATTAACCCTTATATCCAAACATTAGCCGAGAATAATTACAAATGTAGAAACCCTCCGCAACATAATTCCTTTCATTCGTGGCGAGAAGACATGAGAGAATATTATGCATGTGGATTGTCCTATGATGATGTGAAAGATCTCGGAATAACCAAAGCCCAAATAGCCTCTTTATTTGTTAACCCCTGCACTGGTTTGCCGGTTAATGTTAACTGAAACCAAACTTTCTATAAAATGGATTTTACTTAGGGAGCATTGTAGATAACTTTTTGGATCGTTGGTTTATGAATTTTGATAAACCACCCAACAACATTAGTGATATACCATTTTAATTTATTAAAATATTATACATTGAGTTTTTGTTAGGGAATCATGTCAATTAATTTGACATTAAACCCTTCCAGGGCATTGGTAGAGGTATGCCTCAGGATAGGCTAGGGACAGCTAGAGTAGTTAGGCACCCATACATTCCCCATCCTCCCCTTCCTTTGCCACCTCCAATACAACATCCAAATATTACAGAGGATGCATCCACACAAACTATCTAGGCCATTCACTCTTTGAGTGGTCTTTTGGTTTCCCATGCTTCTTTAGTAGCTCAACCACAGTCTGGTGATCTTGGCAATGGATCCATAGCTGCTGCATCATCCTCCTTGGGTGCACATTTTTGTGTTCCACATATTTGCAATATGTGCCAGCAAATATGTTTGGGTCCTATTGTACAGCCCCCTGAGCATCCATTAGACACTTCTGATTATGACATCCAGGATGTGGAGATTATAGCAGATCACACGCAAGGGAGTGGAGCACACCCTATAGAGTCCTCTCTTGCTAGAGAGGTGGACATTGGAGTAGTTACACAGGTAACATTTAAGGTGTAAATTCATAACTTGCATTTTTTTAAAAATGAATATTAATAAGAGATAGTATCAAGTACTAATATTTATGTACATGGTTTATTTAACAATTAATGTCTGAGGAGGAGCTCACACAGGTGACTGATAGCACCCTTAGGGCCATTTCATTTGGCCTTGACACGCACACAGTATGTATTTTCACACTCACTCATTTACATTTTTTTATTGTATATTTGCTTGTCATTTGAATTGCCAATAATGAAATTATATATTAACTTATATGTTTATCTTACTCTCTGCTTGTAGGAAACACCTAGTGCGAGTGAGGTGCGATGATCTCCAGACTATGGAGGCACAGTGTTAGATAAGGGAAAGGTAATTGAACTCAAATTTGATTGAATTAAAATTTATAAGATCTTTTATTGATTATGCATACATTGACATAGATTCGTAGTTTCATATGTACTTGTCATTTTTATGTATAGGTGGTTGTGAGCTATACCTCATTGTTGATAAGTGCCACAACACCTGAAGGAGTAGATATTTGAACACCTGAAGGAGGAGGTGTTGAAACACCTCAAGGAGTGTTGTGACACCTAAAGGAGATACAGAAAAAAGATCAACCTAAAGAGGTATGTGTTTATTTTATTTTGTGCTTGTTAAATATGTTCTTATTACTGACAATTCTATGCTAACTTGGATCAATTTCATGTTTTGTTCACATATATAGATTGACATTACAAAAGTTGGTTTGGTTAGCTCTTTAAAAGGGGTATATTCTAGGACTTCTGACCCTTCAAAGAGACATATATTTTAGGTAATCAAGATTTCAATTTTAGAGTTCAATTATAATTCAATGTGTATTGTTTTTATTTTAATTATTCAATTTTAAATTATAGAGTATAAATAATCTCAATTGTGGTTTGACTTTTTCTTGTGCAGCTACCTTCAGAGCCAACAAGTGCTTCAAAGAGGCTCCATTTTGATGATCCACCAGTAGTTTAGGATGAGATAGACATTTTGGCATGTAAATTTTGAATAGATATTGAGATGGCATATGCCACATATTGTAAAACTTTGTTTGAGTTGGCGTTGATGCCATTTTTGTATATGGACATACACTTGATTATTGGACAATTTGATATATATATATATAGAAGTTGACAATCGAAATCTAGTTTCCTCCTCATGTGCATGATTAAAATCTTTGAAGCAATGGTTAAATATCAATGAACAATAGCATAAAAAGAATGGTTAAATATTATGTAGTTTATATTCATATTGTTGATTACATTGCATTGCACATCTTTCAAACTCAAAGCATTATTTCACATTGCATAAGTAACAACTAGATACTCATATGATTAACCCTACACCATCTAATTTTCTTCTTTGTCAAATTTCCCATGCCTTAGTAAATTTGGTGGTCCATTTGTAACCATCAATTTTTTTATATAACATAAATTCACCTTTTTCAAAAAATTAATATGGCTAGACTCCCATATGAATACAAATAATATATCATATGACCATTCTTCATATACTTATTGGCACTTTGTGTCTTCTTAGATGAGCCAAAAGTTGTTTCCCAACTACCTCTGCCTTCATCAATGTTCCATATTTTAATCATTCCATCCCAACATGTTGTGACCATTTGTTGACTAGAAGATTCAATTATTTGCAGGCATGAAATGACATCATCATGCACTTTGACCTAGAAATTTAGGAAAAGAATACTATTAAAAGTTGTGAGCTCTGTGAAAAATAGATGTTTATCTGACTGCAACATCATCTAAATATGGATTCTTTTAGAAAATAAAAAGCAAGACATAACTTTTAAACAAATAATTTAATCACAATGTATTTTTCACAAAGAAAATTTGAATAAACCGCTTCTCCATAATGGCTAGTATAGAAAATAATTGCATTGGTAGAACAAAACTCCAAAACATTTCTGATTTCCTTGATTAATTGAATCTTAAGTAGAATCCCCACAATAATTATGTTTTACATAAACCGATAGGAAAACAACATTGCTTGAAAAGTGCATCTCTAATATTTTATGTTCCTTATACAATAATTTAAATACATTTGAAGAAGTTATATGAAAATATAGCTTCTTAAATTCTTCTTTAATTTGAAGGTTAGTTTTGATAGTGAGTAATTTATTTCATAGATGGATTTTAGCTTTTGCTTGATTGTTGTGCATTGTACTTTCTTCTATAAATAAAATGAGACATGCTAATGCACATTTTCACTATAATTTCTCTATTTTCTTCCTCAACATATCTCTCTCTTGGGCTTTGATACAACCCTGTCAAGGCCTGTCCTAATCACATTTAGCCCAAATCAAAAAGAAAATTTCATGCATTGCTTCTCCCTCCACTAGCAGACCCTGGCTGGAGGTTTTATTTGATATTGTCAGCAAACATACATCTGGTTGTCTGAATGAATGAGGGAGTTACAACCTTCCCAATCAAGAGGTCATGACTTGTCAAAACTGATTAAAGCAATTCAAGACTTATGTCATAGGATGAGAACATTTGACCATAGGCTCAATGATAAATGCAATGATCCTTAACTAAATTATTCATACAAATTTCTTAGATTTGGAATAATTCAATGAAAATCAGCCAAAACATTTAAACAAGATATTTAGATCTAAAACATTCACGGATGATAAATAGATCTACACATATAAGTTGGTTGGAATAGAGTATTTAATTCAAATAACTCACTTCATGATTACAATTTTTTTGCTTCAATTGTTTGCTCATAACCAAGATTACAATGATAAAAAAAAAATTTAGAAAAATATTGGGATGCTGAAATCCACTATGCTTGGCATACAGATGCAACCTTTCTGTGAAATTTCCCTCACAAATCTAAACAAGTTTCATCCTCCAAACTCTAGGAAACCAATGGGGTTTCGTCGAAAAATCTCCATAACCTAAGGGTTTTTGTCCTTAGATTCAACAAGTGAACACAAGTGTCTGACTTTTCAATTTTGGATTTGTTGAGATGATGTCCAAAGATTATCCAAACTAATGAAGTTTTATTCCTTATATAGAGGTTGAAGGCCTAACATGGGTCCAAAGTTTCTTGCCATTTTCTCACATTCAAATTTGGGCTCATTAATTGCATTCTTGGTTAGTCATGGTCATGGGTGGAGTCCATTCAAATGGTGAGGTTTTGTGAAAGTGCATGCTTGAGTGTGGAGATCTAGGGAAATGATTGCTTTAAGTTCAAGCAAATAATTATCCCAAAGTCCAACATCAAGGGTTCAGGCGATGGGATTCTTGGGTGTTAGGACACAAGACAATGGGGATCTAGGGGTTTGAGGATTAGGATACCCCATTGGCTCTTTTACAAATGTAAGACATCATCAAAAGGCCCAAATATCCAAAGAGGAATGTATGGTTTGAGAAGTGGTGGTCAAGGTATTAGGGTGTTATGCGAATGGAAAGGAAAAATTTCAAAGGCCCACAAGAGAAGGAAGTGGGAGGTGGAGGCACAAGGAATGAAAGAAATGCATGATAGTATTAGAGAGTTTGAAATCCCACCCAAAGTAGGAAAGTGGCCCATCTTTCAAACTCAAAGCATTATTTTGTATCATTGTTACATTGGTCTTGAGAGTGGTAGCTTAATATAGGTGTTTGAAGTGATTGAGAGGTCAGTTTTAGGGTTGGTTTTAGGGTAGTTAAGGTGTTTGAAGTGATTTAGAGGTTGCTTTTAGAGAAGAGAGATGTTGAAGAGTGCATCAAGTCAGTGAGAACCGAAGTGTAATGTGTTTTAGTTTGTGGTACTCCTTTGTTTCTCTACAGATGTGTTATAAATTCTTAGTTCAATGATGTTGAACAATTTTAGAAAAAAGAAAGTTGTGTCATGGTCCGCATTCAATCCAACAAGCAAAAATGAAAGATCAACCTCTTTGAATGAAAATGCTTGTTTACAAAACAAATGAATAAGAATGAGGTAGTTAAGGTGTTTGAAGTTATTTAGAGGTCACTTTTAGGGTGGAAGGCTTAAAACTCCATTTTAAATGCACAAAAAAGAATGAAATTACTTCAAACCAAGTTTGTGAAGAAGTTAACTATGTTGCCCATTAGTTTCCCTTAAGAGTCCAAAGTGCTAAAAGACAACAATCTTTGAAGGGATATTTCTCAAAGACCATGATGCTTACAAACTTTTCATCTGAGGCTATGGGATCATGTTGGGACCATCTACAAAAACCTCTCTCTGTTTTTGCTATCTCGAAGGCATTTTCCTCTAGTGATGACTTTTCGGTGGAGGGAAACATTGCTAGATGCAAGTAATGTAAAGTTGCAAAGTGGTGCAAGCTTTCACTCTGTCTTCGTACAACCAAAGCGGACTATTCCAACATGTCCGGATGGAGTGCGTTCTGTGAGATGGACCTCTCTTGCACCCAAATACATTAGAATCACTCTGAGCTACATTATGGACCCGGCCTTGATTTCCCTTAAGAGTTGAAAGTGTTAAAGGCAGCGGTAGAGGTCCTATTTCTTGGGAGACCATGATGCCCATTGAGACTCTCCCATCTAGAGATAATGGGGGATCATGTTAGGACCATCACAAAAACCTCTCGGTTTTGATATCGCCGAACATTTTTCACAATGGTGATGACTTTTTCGGTGGAGGGAAAAGTTGCGGATACAGCAGTGTAAAGTTGCAAAGTGGTGCAACTTTTCACTCGCGCCTCGTCACGAATAAAAGCGGACTGTTCCAACACATCTAGATGAGGCCACGGGTTCACGCTAGGAGATGGTGCTCTCTGCACCCCAAATACATGAATCACTTTCCCCGAGCTACATTCGGACGGTGATTTTGCTTGGGGTCAAAAGTGCTAAAAGACAACAATCTTTAAAGGTCTATTTCTTGGAGACCATGATGCTTACAGACTCTCCGTCCAAGGCCATGGGATCGTGTTGGGACCATCTACAAAAACCTCTCTCAGTTTTTGATATCTTAGAGGCGTTTTCCTGTGGTGATGACTTTTTAGTGGAGGGAAAAGTTGTCAGATGCAAGTAGTGTAAAGTTGCAAAGTGGTACAACTTTCACTCCGCAGTCCGTACAACCAAATAGACTGTTCCAACACATCCGGATGGGTACGTTTACACTAGGGATGGTCCTCCCTTGCACCCAAATATGCCGAATCACTCTGAGCTACATTAGACCGACGATTTCCCTTAAAAGTCCAAAGTGCTAAAAGGAAACAATCTTTGAAGGTCTATTTCTTGGAGACCGTGATGCTTATAGATTCTTCGTCCAATGCTATGGGATCGTATTGGGACCATCTACAAAAATATCTCTTGGTTTTTGCTATCTCGGAGGCATTTTCTTGTGGTGATGACTTTTCAGTGGAGGGAAAAGTTGCTAGATGCAAGCAGTGTAAAGTTGCAAAGTGGTGCAACTTTCACTTTGCAGCTCGTACGACCAAATGGATTGTTCCAACACATCCGGATGGGTACATTTACCCTAGGAATGGTCCTATCTTGCACCCAAATACGCCGAATCACTCTGAGCTACATTGGACCGGCGATTTCCCTTAAGCATCCAAAGTGCTAAAAGGCAGCAATCTTTGAAGGTCTATTTCTTGGAGAAAATGATACTTACAGACTCTCCGTCTGAGGCTATGGGATCATGTTGGGACCATCTACAAAAACCTCTCTCGGTTTTTGATATCTCGTAGATGTTTTCCTATGGTGATGACTTTTCAGTGGAGGGAAAAGTTGTCAGATGCAAGCAGTGTAAAGTTGCAAAGTGGTGCAACTTTCACTCCCCAGCTCATACGACCAAACGAATTGTTCCAAGACATCTAGATGGGTACGTTTATGCTAGGAATGGTGCTCTCTTGCACCCAAATATGTCAAATCACTCTGAGCTACATTGGACCAGCAATTTCCCTTGCGAGTCCAAAGTGCTAAAAGACAACAATCTTTGAAGGTCTATTTCTCGGAGACCGTGATGCTTGCATACTCTCTGTCTGAGGCTATGGGATCGTGTTGGGACCATCTACAAAAACCTCTCTCAGTTTTTGCTATCTCGAAGGTGTTTTCTTATGGTGGTGACTTTTCAGTGGAGGGAAAAGTTGCCAGATATAAGCAGTGTAAAGTTGCAAAGTGGTGCAACTTTCACTCCGTAGCTTGTACGACCAAACAGACTATTCCAACACATCCGGATGGGTACATTTACGCTAGGGATGGTCCTCTCTTGCACCCAAATACGTCGAATCACTCTGAGCTACTTTGGACCGATGATTTCCCTTAAGAGTCCAAAGTGCTAAAAGGCAACAATCTTTGAAGGTCTATTTCTCGCAGACCATGATGCTTACAGACTCTTCGTCCAAGGCCATGGGATCGTGTTGGGACCATCTACAAAAACCTCTCTCGGTTTTCGCTATCTCGGAGGCGTTTTCCTGTGGTGATGACTTTTTAGTGGAGGGAAAAGTTGTCAGATGCAAGCAGTGTAAAGTTGCAAAGTGGTGCAACTTTCACTTTGCAGCTCGTACGACCAAACGGACTGTTCCAACACATCTGAATGGGTACGTTTACGCTAGGGATGGTCCTCTCTTGCACCCAAATATGCTGAATCACTCTGAACTACATTGGACCGGCGATTTCCCTTAAGAGTCCAAAGTGCTAAAAGGCAGCAATCTTTGAATGTTTATTTCTCGAAGACCGTGATGCTTACAGACTCTCCGTCCAAGGCTATGGGATCATGTTGGGACCATCTACAAAAACCTCTCTCGGTTTTTGATATCTCGAAGGAGTTTTCCTGTGGTGATGACTTTTTAGTGGAGGGAAAAGTTGTCAGATGCAAGCAGTGTAAAGTTGCATAGTGGTGCAACTTTCATTTCGCTGCTCGTACGACCAAATGGACTGTTCCAACACATCCGGATGGGTTCTTTTATGCTAGGGATGGTCCTCTCTTGCACCCAAATACACCGAATCACTCTGAGCTACATTGGACCAACGATTTCCCTTAAGAGTCCAAAGTACTAAAAGGCAGCAATCTTTGAAGGTCTATTTCTCAGAGACCATGATGATTACAGACTCTTCGTCCAAGGTTATGGGGTCATGTTGGGACCATCTACAAAAACCTCTCTCAGTTTTTGCTATCTCGGAGGCGTTTTCCTATGGTGATGACTTTTCAGTGGAGGGAAAAGTTGCCAAATGCAAGCAGTGTAAAGTTGCAAAGTGGTGCAGCTTTCATTCCGCAGCTCGTACGACCAAACGGACTATTCCAACACGTCTGGATGGATATGTTTACGCTAGGGATGGTGCTTTCTTGCACCCAAATACGCTGAATCACTTTGAGCTACATTGGACCGAGTCAAATTAGGTGAAAAATTGATGCAGACACAAGGGCACAATCACAAACTCTTTGCAACCTGCCTATTTAAGGCATCTAACAAGATTATTCTAACCTCTTTGGATAGTCCAAAACTCCCTTAAAACTTGAAAAGCAACTAAATACACATTTCCCTCTTTAACCCCCTTAAACCCTTGTAATAGTGAGAAATTAGTTTTTGTCCAATTACTCCACAATTTTCAAAAACACCAGACGAACACATGACTGATTCAAACACCCATATCCAAGTTACACAACATATATGAGAAACAACATAGACTCCTTTGGACCAGGGTTGACTTCCTATACATTCACCCTTGAACAGGCTACTCAATTAGCCCAAAAATGCAAAGCAACATACCTTCAAACACCACACAGACCCCTAAACCCTTGGGGCAACAAATAAATTTCCAAGAAAACAAAGATTCTGCAATTGGATTCCATTTGTACGGACCTGTAACCGTCAAATTAAAAAACCCCTATTTTTAGTGTAATTCTTGAGGGTTTATTGGATGTAGAACTTCCACAACCTTTCAGACTTTTCCACCACCTTAGAAACCTTTATTTAGGCCCCAATATGCTTAGAAAACAAATAAACTTATGGTATCTCAAATATTTTTGCAAACCCTAGGGTAAAAACTCTATTTTCATTGCATTGAATCAAAATGTCTCACTATTAATTGCTCCAATGCTATAAGATAAATGAATGTTTTCATGATTATAATGAATATATTGTATGTTATTAATGCTAGCGTATATCATCAAATTATGCCAAACATGTGTTTAGTCAACTCAAAGTGGGTGAATGACACCACTTAGTGAAAAGTTTGAATTTAAAATGAAAGGGAATAGGTTTGTGACTATGAGGTCACCCTTGTGAATTAAAGAATTGGGTTTGAGGAGCAAAAGTTGCAAACCACTATAATTTATTATATATAAATGGGAAATATTACAAAACCTGGTTCAAACGAGCATACCGACAGGAAAGAACCAGGAAGAAAACCTTCGGTTGTAGCTCGATTAAGTACAAAAATAGACCCCTTTACAAAATGTATGAGTTTCCAAAATACAAGCCCCTTTACATTTTAAACATACCCTTTATACAATGCCAGACATTTGACCCATATTTCAAAAAACATCACTGGGTATAGATTATGCCCATACACAATTATGACCATTTTACATTGTTTCCAATTTGAGAATTCAAATTTTACAAAATTTTCCTATTAGAGGCATTTAGGGCACAGTCTTCAACAACAGTAGTATGTTCATGTTCTGCAATGACAAGCACTGTACAAAACCATCAGGTAGCTT
>VDFB02041319.1:0-22165 GCA_007258455.2 Sequoia sempervirens
ATAATATATACTTTAATACATATAAAAACATAATACTTATTTAAATTATGCGTACACATTAATATATCCATATATATTCCTTACCTAATTTTGATGATATATAGATATATATAGTAGTACAACATATTCATGCAAGTCTCAATCAATTCAGAATACTAGAATCACTTTATAAGTAAGGGTGTGTGCACCAATATATGACACAAAAAAGGTGCCAAATTGCAAAATAAATGTGTAACAATCCATTGCACTCGCCAAATTTGGCACTTGCCAGATACGCTTGGTAATACCAAGGCTATTTGATGAGTGCAAAATTTGGCACTTCCAAATGGCTTGACCTTTTGGAGACTGCAAAATTTGGCACTCACAAAATGGAAAAGAAAAAATAAACATAAGTGAAATGCTATTTTCTACTCAACTCACAACTTCATTTAGGTTCTTTAGCTTTGCAACTCTCACTCATCAAATCTCCTTCATTTTTTGCACTTAGCTTGTGATTCTTCACGAGGATGCCACCAAGATTTCAAAGAGGTTGAAGAGATCAAAGAGGTATGTATTTCTATTGTTTTAGTTTCGAATTTGAATTAAAATGTAGATTGAAATAGGTTTTTTGAAAAAAGTTTGTTTTAATTTTCAATAAATCAATCTCCACCTCCAAACGTTGACAATTTAAAATCACCCCCTCATGAAGACCCTCCCGAACAAGAACAACCTCAAACCCCTCCCTGAATTTGTAGGCATCCATAAGGAACCCAAGAAAATATTTTAAATCAAATTGAAATCGACAAAAGAGAGCAAGAACAATTGATTGGAAGATTAACTTAGCATGCTGCAACCCACCCTTATAGGAGAGGTATTGCCAAATTGCTAAAGTCGACTATATCACATGTAGGAGAAATGAGTGAGAAAATTAACTTTTGGTCCAATAAGAGGGAAGAATTAAAATGATTTTATGCAAGTGGAATTTCCTATGCACAAGTGAAGAATTTTTGTTTAGCAAAGCCAATTTGTGTGCTCTTTTTATAGACCCAAGAACCAATGCACCTTTATCACATGCATGCAGGAGGTTCACCATCCATTTGTGCCACCATGAGTTAATCAAAAAAATGTTTTGGGAGTGGTAGGGGATGATTTTTGACCAACCTCCATGCAATAACTATGAGGTATCACAATATTTTTTGAGGAAACTCTATTGTGAGTTTGTCCTCAATAAAGTGCCAAATTATTTTGATATTTTAGACTTTCAAGGTAGAGGTAGGGGCTCCACACATGATAGATTGAGTGCATGATGTAATCTATAGTTGACACCAAGACTCTTGGTGAAACCCATGGTGGAACATGTCACTGCTTCTTCCATTGTGAAGGATAGTATCGAGGTGGACACACTAGACTCAATCCACTTGCTCACTCAGAGCATTGTACAGTGTGTGAGGCTTCTAGTAGAGCTTGATGTGGGTGAAACTTATAGGCCTAGAGTTTCAACCCACCATTATCACTCTTGCAATGGTGTTTGCACGTATGATTGTTAGAGTGGTTGGGATGTAACTACACAACATGTACATTAGTTGTAGAGAAAATAGTCACGATGGATTCCTTGTTGAATAAAACATTTAGCATTCATACTTTGGTAAAATTTAGCAAGTTCATTTATTTATTTTTATTAAATCCTATTTTGAAATATGAGAATAACTAAATTAGTAGAATGAATATAATGAAAGTTCAAGGTGAGAGTGTTGATGATACATGGACCATTCCTACAAATCCCTATATGTTTATGACGTTGAGTCCACAAGTATGCAAATAGTATTAAAGAAATAATTATTGCATGTGAATAGTTGAAAGCTATATGAATGTTTAGACACTTAAAAATTTCCTAAATGATATACACACTTGAATGAGGTATACTAACATCATTTACTCCTAAAACCCATCCTCTTTTCACTTAATTAATTAAATTTTTCTAGCTATTTAATTAATTGCATCATTTGCATCATTTAATCCATAAATTCTTCTTATTTAATTAAATAACCTTAAGTTATTTAATTAAATATCATCACTTTCCCCCTTTCATTAAATTAATTAATTATTTAATGAATATCCTAATTCCCCTAATTTGCATAATTAAAACCTTATTTAATTATCAAATTACTAATAAATCTAATTCCCCCCACTTGCAAGGAAATATTAAAAGGGAATATTCCTCCTTTGCCCATTCTACTAGAACTGGAAAAATCTCAAAATTTTCACTAGCCTTCACCCACCTATCTCCCATGTACCACAAAAATTTTCCAAGCCTTAATTTCATGATCAATACAAATTGTTGAAATTTGTGTGACAAGATCCATTTTACAACCCACGTTAACTAATGATCCCATTAATTTTTCCTTTGACATATAAGCATCTCTTTGATCATTGTTGAGCAAGAGCTTTAAAACAAATTGATCCTTATCAGGAAGATTATGTGCAAGTCTTTCCTATCAACAAGTCGTAGTCCTTCAATTTGAACATTTTCTGCATATCAGGAAGAGGTGAATCAAGTTACAATGATAAAGGACACTGAAGATAAAATATGTACATAATCGAGAAGATAACACATAACATTTCACCGATGAAATCTTATCAAAAAAAGTAGGCTAGTTAGAAGGAAATTTTCAAATTATACTGAGCTTGTGTGTCACGATGATAGAAACCTCATTGGGAAGAAACATATATACTTTTTCCAATAAAGCAAGAGAAAAATTGTATCGAGGAGATATGTATAATCAAAGTAGTTCCTCAGATCTACTCGACCATGTGGGTTACACCGATGAGAGAATTTTTTGGGAAAAGTCTCACTGACTTGTCCCAATGAATGAAGAGGTGGAGGAAATACGTCGAGGAGACCAAATACATCACGAAGGCATTTTTTTCTCTCAGTGATAGTACATGTCAGCCTGATGGTAACATAGAATGACCACTATTTGTTGAAAAGACATTGGGTGATGAGTAAAAGGATTTATAATGGTTTAGACCACTTTGACATCAAGAAAAATTCATAATTTCCTCCCTAAAGTAATGGAAATTGAAAAGCAAGAGAAAGGGCAGTTGTACAATATCGATAAGATTATTAGGTGGTCTTCCTGAATAAATATGATAATTCAAAGGGACACTTCACATTGAAGGGACATTTAGTTATGTCTTGGTGATCAGTTATGGATGTATAAACAAAGGTGGCACCAAATAAAACACACAGTTTGGCCTAAGATTAATGGGGTTCCAACGATGCAATCTTCTTCTATCACTTTGACATTTTGAAATTCAAAAAACCTATTGCATTCATTTCTAGTGGCAGACATTAATGTTCACATGAATGAACCTTTGTTTAAATATTTTTTGATTGAAAAGAGATTGAACTAAAATAATTTTCAAAATTTGCAATGGGAAGGATAGGAGATCGAATGAGAGTCAAGGAATTTGGTACACTCAGAAATACACAAGTAAGCATATGAAGTTTTCTTGCAATTGATAAATTCAAATTCAAATTTTCCACTTTGTAGAAGATTAGAATGGAAGGTTCAAGTTCTGCAAAAAACAAAAATAGAAAGCAATAGGGTGAAAGTAGCCAATCCAAAAGTAAGAAATAGAAAACTCAAATGGGGGTGAAATCTAAAACAAAGGAATGAAAATTTGAACAAAGACCTCATTGATCAATTGCCTGGTTCAAGACCAAAAGCTAGAAGGTCTGCTCAATTAAGGGTTGATGTAAAAATACTAGAAGAAAAATGCAAACATATAGGTGATGTGTGGAATCCCATTAGGGGATATGAATTGCTCATGTTTTTATTATTGTAGAAGAAGTAGGTTTGAACTAGTTTGCAACCCTTGGAATTTCAATTTGGGAAAGCTGGTTGTTCCCAATGTCTTTGTGAATGTAGAGCTCATGAAACTTCTGGAAAAACATTATAATCCAAACCTTAAAGCCATCTACAACCCGCAAGGAAAGCCTTTCATACATACATCCAAAACTACACTAGGTGAAGTTTTCAAACTAGATGACACATATGATCAGCCTATAGTGCATGAGGATTTGGAGGAGTACTATAGAATGGATACTACTTACAAGGGATGGAGGTTAATGTTTCATAGGCCTAGGAAAGATGGAAACCTAGTTCCACTTGAAGATAATGATGGACCTCCCTTTCATATTGATTTGTTCAAGCCTTATTTGAAACATACTTACTTCTGAGTAGGTCAAATAATGGGAACAAAGGTCTCTGAATTCATGTCTATATGGCCAATGGTGATTGTTGCAGACATACAATGCCACAATGAAAGACCTTTTTATTATGCTTCACACATTTCCAAAGGGATTGACTTAGGGCTAATGGCCATCAAGAATGGATCTCCCAAAATGCACTTTAAACATTATTCCCTTCTCATGCACATGATATTGTACTATGGATAGGAGTTAGGAATGTGGCCAGATGAATTGAGAATCACACAATTGGATAAGGAGGATTCAACACTGGAAGAGGCCTGTGAGCATTTGGAAATGATGATCATCATGGAGATTGTTGCAATGAATGTTGCAGAGGATGCTGACACACACTTGAGTCAATAATATCTAGATCATATAATACAAGTTCATTTGTGGCTCATTAGAGCTTAATTGCTAATGTTTTATTGTTGTTAACTCCAAAAGACACTTATGAAGTGTACCCTCTTCAAGATATTTTTATATAAGTTGGGCATATGATGATTGAATAGTAAGAGTGAATAGGGAGAGAATAGAGATATATGCAAAAGATAATTTCATCATATTTGTCATGTAGATTATATTGTAATGGACCATAATGCATGCATAAATTTTGGCAGAAATCAATAGAAGATTTTTAATTCTATGTGACTCAATATTGGCATCTATTGTTTGTTGATTTAAAAAATTATCTAGTTGTCTCCACATTGTTATTTCTCTCTTATTTGAATTTGTGTATCTAAGTTGATATTCAATTTCATCAAGACACATTTTTTGTTATTGTGTAGTCAAGTTAATTGGTTTCCATTAAATAATTAAAATCCCTTTAATTGATTATAGTAACTTGGAAGTAACATTCGGGTCAGTAAGAAGAGCCCTGTAATTGATAAGATTGTCATATTGTCTCCAAGTCAATGTTATCTTGTTATTCAAATTGAGGATATGCTTCATTTTTCAATACACATTTGATTTCATTGTGTGATTCTTTTTCTTAGTGCCTTCAAGGAAGGATTAAAATCCTTTTAAATAAGTCACAGTAACTTGATAGGATCGATTGGATCAATAAGTAGAGTATTTCAGTCACATTCTTGCACATTTATACAAAGTATAAACAAACCTAAGTGTCAAACAATTAGAACTGTAGCCAATAATATTCACCTATCATAAAATTTCATTGACTCGACTTACCAAATAAAGCACTGTTCCACTTCACATTTCATTTATACATTACTTATCCACTTTCATATTTTAAATTTCTAACTATCGCATTAAGAGTAGGATTAGTTAACAAGCCATCATCTATCCCACACTTTATTCCACTGTGGATAGATCCTTAAAAAAAAAGTCACACATTCTGCTTCAGCTATCAAGGTCCACCCACCTAGGTTTAGAAGAGCCTGAAGTGCAGGGAGTCATCAACCATATAGGTTAACTTTATTCATTGGTTCAAAAACATTGCAAGTTTGATCATAGAGCTTGGAATCCTCTAAGGAATTGTAACCTACATTTTTGAGACCCAACAGATTGGCGTGTCTACTAGGGAACATACCAATTCTGAACCTCAGCCTTCCATCATAGATTCATTCCAAAACATCATAAAAGGGTGAACACTCCACTAGTAAGAAATGAAATCATTTTCCTACTCATGAAAAGTACATGGTGACTCTAAAGGATTTTTATGAATGATAAGATAAAAGTAAGATCGAAAAGGATAGATAATAGACACCAAAGATATTTTATATTATCCAACATGAATGGAAGAAGATATTTGCACTAGGAGAGTCCTAAGAAGAACAATGTTAGGTAGATATATAAGCATGGATCTCCTCATGGAAAAAATAACACAAATAAGGGTGAGATAGTATCCAAATACCAAGAAGATAATGTGAACACATTAGAGCAAACATTCACAATATTTAACTCTCCACTTCACACTGATGGTGGAAATCTTTGAACACCACCTGAAAGATGCTATACAAATGATAATATCTTCAATTTTAGGTTACACCCTCAAAAGGAAAATGAGTTTGAGGAACAGGTGGAAGAAGAAAGAAAATGGAGACAAGAGGAATATGATAGGGTATTTTCATCGTAGCAAGGAGAAGAAAACCATGAGGGGTCTGTTGATCACATTATCATTGATTTTGATAGTATGAATAACCAAGAGATTCAATTACATTTAGAGTGGAAAATAAAAAAACTTGGAAGGAGACAATAGATGATACAAGAAAGCCAAGAGCTAGATCAATAATTGGCACAATTGAACATCCAGGAACCAAAGCCACAAAAATATGTCCCTCCACATAAGCAAGGTGGTAATGTCAATGCACATGGAATATCTTAGAGTACTGGTCCTCTGGGTCCTTCAAAATTACCTCATCAAAGTAGTGGTAATCCAACACAATGAACTCAGTATAATGTGCCATTACAAAGGTCCCAACCCCTAAATGCTAGCAATATTCTCCAACACTATCCACCACCAGGCTAGCAGTATGCCCCACAACATTAGTAGCATATGTCACATTAGAATGTATATCCTCAACAACACATTCAACAAAATGTTTATCATCAGCCTCAATATGGATACCAATACCACCCCAATCCACCACCTCTTAACTTGTACCCACAAAACCCTATGAGCACATGCAAAAAAAATTATCTAATAGGGTGCCAATTATATCCATACCAAATCAACAACAATTGGAGGAATACAATTCCCAAATTCACTGGGAATAATGTGACTTCAGCTGAAGAACATATCAGAAAATTTCAATTCCTTTATACAAGATATTGGTATGGAGTAGGAGGATGTGAGTATGGGATTATTCATGATGTCCCTAACTGAAGAAGCAAGGGATTGGTTTAATGGTCTACCTAATTCTTCAATTGATTCTATAGTAAAAATTCAAAATAAATTTCTAGAACAATATGGAAATCAGTGTGCCCCTAAATTTTCCCTTCGTGAATTGATAAGTATTCAAAAGTACCAAAATGAGTCAGTTTATGACTTCAATCAAAGGTTTCCCAAACTATACAAAAAACACCACAAGGATCCAAACTAACTAATCTGACAGCCTTAAGTATTTATTTAAAGGAATTTGTTCCAAAAAAGGGTATGAACTCAGAAAAAAATGCCCTAGAAGTTTAACTAAAGAAAAAAAGAAAACATTAACCATTACAACAATCAAAACACTGTAGGGATGACTAGAAAAAGGGACAACCTTAGAGTTCCCAAAAACTCTAACAATCCCCAGAATAAGCAGGAGAATTCATACAAAAATGAAAGATCGAGATTGCATGATATGCAATACAATACAAATTTGAAAGATGGAAAACCCATAATTGACAGGCCTAAGTATAAAGAAACCCCTAATCCCTTAAAGAAAAAAAGGAGCCTACATAGTTAATAACAACCCTTGGTGTCAAGTTTGCAAGCTGCCTCATTCCCCAAATCATTGTGTTGTAGCACAATCAGTAGAAGAAGAAGAAAATGAAGAGGAAGATCATAGAATATATCTAACTTCACATACCCTTCATCTAGTCAAACAAGAATATTCATCCTTAGGAGTTGAAGGCTATGAGTATGATGTAAGCAACTAGAGATACAATATTCACATGGTAGAACAACAGGTCTTCTCTTATTAGTATAATGAAGGAAATGATGAATCACATCCTCCTTATACACCACCTAATTCAAGTAAGTATAAATTGAGGAGGCCAACTAAGGAAGAGATCAAAGAATTAACCATTGTTGTAGTAGAGCAAGTAAAAAGCAACTATCGGTTGAGAAATAGAATGACAAATACAAATGAAGGCACTCCAAGAGAATTTTTTGTGAAAGATAATGAAACAACGCAAGAAAAACCAAAAAAGGTAGAGAATAAAGAACCTAATAAAAATGATCAAAGGCATGTTCCCAAAGAAGAAGACAAGGAATTATACAAAAGCATACAGAAACATTATGAAACAAATAAGGAGAAAGAAGAAAATAAAGGAGAACCACTTGAACAAAGGGGGATAGCCAAAGTAGAAAATGCCTTTTCATTTTATTTCACACAAGCATTGTCTTAGGTAAAGATGTTTGTGCCACTATTGTAAAGGATGAAGATAAAAGAATATAGGGATAGTGTTATTCAACTAATATCCAATGGAACTAATAAAAACACAAGCTTGGAGAACAAAGAAATCACCAAAATTAGTAATGGCAAGCAAGGAGACATAAAGGTCCCTGAATTTTTTCTTGGTGACACACTAATGAATCCTCCATAGGTCGATCCATTTTTTACCGCATTGCGCATAAACAACAAATTGGTGAGGAATTGCATGATTGATTCAGGATCTGCTATTAACGTCATGCTAGTAGGGGTCATGAAATAGCTTGGGATTTGGGTAGACACTACTTGTGGTAAATTCTATGCTATGGATAGTAGGCATGTCCCAGTGGTAGGAATCATGAAGGATGTCGAAGTAAAGTTGGTTGTTTATCCACAAGCAACATACACAATTGACATAACTATAATAGAAACACCCCCTCACTTTGGGATGCTCTTGTCTAGACAATGGACTTATTCAGTGGGAGAAAACGTGCAATTTGACTTATCCTATGCCACAATACCAATAAACAATGAAGAGGTTAAATTGTACAGAGAACAAAAAGTCAACCAAATTGTCGAATATGTTGATCAAAATAAGATAAATTGCTTATGTGATGTGGATTTAGGAAGCTTTAGAATAGAGCATTCACAACCTGAATTGTTGAACACTGATCCAATTGATAGGGATGTTTCAAAGAATGAGCATGGTGTATGGTGAATGTATTTTGATGGAGCATGCAGTAAAGAAGGTAATGGAGCAAGAGTGGTTTTCATCTCACTTGAGGGAAAAACATTCAAATATTCATTCTTGTTGACATTTGAATGTACAAATAACATTATCAGAGTATGAGGCCTTGTTGATTGGATTCAACATGGCTATTAAACACAAAATTAAACTACTGACTATTTTTTGAGATTCTGAGTTGGTTATTTTGCAAGTAAGATCAAAGTATGCTACGAAGAACAAAAGGCTAGAGAAGTACATAAATGTTGCATGGGACACCATTTAATTGTTCAATGCTTTCTTTATTGAATGTATAGATGGGTCCAAGAATTTAATAGAAGACTTCTTGGAAAATGTATATTTGAAGAAAAATGATTTCACTTTAGCAGGAATTTAGCAAGTTTAGCTCAAAACAAGACTTGCAATCCCTGCTAACATTTATAGTTGGCAAGTTTTTAATGATGATACTAATCTGATTAAGTTCTTACATTGCATTGATTAGTATGAAGCACCAGAAATCAATTTTAATGCATTTGTGGAAGAGGTAGATGGCAAGCAAACTATGTTTGGAAAGGAAGTTGTTCAACTCAAGACTAATAAGATTTCTAAAGAACTTGTGGCATTAGAGAGGGTGTTTGATGGAAATTACTGAGCCCATATGAAAAAAACACCAGTAAAAAGGGATGAAATTGAAGAAATCAACCTTGGAACTGAATTAGCCCCCCAAAAGGTGTACATTGGGAAAAATATAAGCCCAACAATGAGGAAGATGTTGATTGCACTATTAATGAAATATAAGCATGCCTTTGCATGGTCTTTTGATGATCTCAAAGCATATAGAGAAGATTTGTTCCAACATGAGATACCATTGAAACTAGATGCAAAACCTTTTAGACAGAAACAAAGACCCATAAATCCCACCTTAGAGTCTAAAATGCATGAGGAACTTATGAAGCTTAGGGAAGGGGGTATCATCAAGCCTATTAAACATTCATCCTGGGTCTCTAATTTGGTACCTTTCAAAAATAAAAATGGTGATATAAGCCTCTATGTAGGCTTCTGAAACTTGAATATATCCTCTCTTAAGGATAACTACCCTCTCCCAAACATGGAGGCTATGTTGTAGAGGGTCACAAGATGTGAGCTGCTATCTATGATGGATGGATTTTTAGGTTATAACAAGTGAAAGTTAAGGAATTAGAACAATACAAAACAACCTTCACCAGACCATGGGGAACATATGTATATGTTAGAATGCCATTTGGCCTCATAAATGTTTGTGCAACTTTCCATAAAGGCATGGATGTTGCATTTTCTTATCTAATTAGTGTAATAATGGTGGTATACCAGGATGACTTAGCTAAATATTTAAAGAAGGAAAAAGACTGTGTTGAGCATCTGGGAAAAAATTCATCAAATCTATTGAATATTGCATCTCTTTAAATCCTAAAAAATGTCATTTTGCAGTAATAGAGGGAAAGTTACTGGGGCACATAGTGTCCAAAGAAGGGTGAGGATTGATCAAGAAAGGGTGGAAGCCATAGACAAGAATCCTATTCCTAAGACAGTTAAAGCCATCCAGTCCTTCTTTGGGAAAATCAATTTTGTGAGAAGTCTTATATCAAACTTTGCTGAGATAGTGCAACCAATATCAAAGATGTTAAAGAAGGGTGCAAAGATTGACTGGACAACTGAGGCCATAGATGCATTCATATCCATCAAGAGAGAAATTAAGGAGGCCCTAGTGTTGAAGTCCCCTAATTTTAGTAAGCCTTTTCAAATGTTTTTATTTGCATCTTATAACATAGTTGCAACAGTAATGCTACAAAAAAATGATGAGGGGCATGAACAGTCTATTTCTTTCTTTAGCAAATCCCTCCAAAACGTAGAATTGAAATATGAAATTGTATAAAA
The DNA here is from genome assembly GCA_007258455.2 of Sequoia sempervirens. Lineage (NCBI taxonomy): Eukaryota > Viridiplantae > Streptophyta > Pinopsida > Cupressales > Cupressaceae > Sequoia > Sequoia sempervirens. The sequence goes on from VDFB02041319.1 coordinate 10,964, forward strand.
ATAGGCATATGCATTAGTAATAGCTATCAAAGCATTTAGATCATATCTAGTGGGAGAAAAAGTGACAGCCTATGTACCTAATGTTGCAGTAAAAGATGTGTTTATAAAATCTCAATTAACAGGCCGTAGGTGCAGATGGATAAACATAATCCAAAAATTTGACATCGAGTTTCAAATCACCAAGCTTGTAAGAGGACAAGGATTAGCCAAATTAATGGTTGAAACAAATATTGAATTGCTCAAGTGTGCTATTTAAATGATGAAAACATGATTACTAGTATCAAGCACAAACCTCAAGGTACACTAATATTGTGTATTATCTTAAACATATGAAATGTCATGAAGGATTTAATGATAACAAGAAAAGGACACTCAAACTGTAGGCTTCAAAGTATGTATTCATGAAAGGGGACCTATATTGGAAAAATAGGGATGGTGTTATGTTATTGTGTGAACATAAAATCTCTCAAGTATTAACGAGGCCATATGGAATTGCAGATGGATAAACATAATCCAAAAATTTGACATCGAGTTTCAAATCACCAAGCTTGTAAGAGGACAAGGATTAGCCAAATTAATGGTTGAAACAAATATTGAATTGCTCAAGTGTGCTATTTAAATGATGAAAACATGATTACTAGTATCAAGCACAAACCTCAAGGTACACTAATATTGTGTATTATCTTAAACATATGAAATGTCATGAAGGATTTAATGATAACAAGAAAAGGACACTCAAACTGTAGGCTTCAAAGTATGTATTCATGAAAGGGGACCTATATTGGAAAAATAGGGATGGTGTTATGTTATTGTGCCTAGATGAAGATCAAGAAAGACATGTTTTGAAAGAAATGCATGAAGGAGTATGTGGAGGGAATTTCTCAGTAAAGACCACTGCACATAAGGTGTTAAGGGTGGGTTATTATTGGTCTAGAGTTTTCAATGATGCCTATGATTATACTATGAAATGTGAAGCATGTTAGAAGTTTTCTTGGAGATTGAATTATCAAAGGGAATTTCCTTTAAGACCTCTGCAATTTGAGGCCCCATTCAACCAATGGGGAATTGATTTCATAGGAGAGATTGCAGAAAAATATAGTGTAGGACACAATTGGATATTAGTAGCCGAAGACTACTTTACAAAATCAGTGGAAGCTATACCTACCAAACAGGCAACTAGTAAGGTGGTAACACAATTTTTATTGGAAAACATCATCACCAAATTCAAAGTGCCAACAATAATTATAACTAATAATGGGATGTGTTTTAGGTCTTGTTATGCTTTGCATAACCACCCCCTTTTATTTTGGAACAAAATGGGTCCCCCTTTTTCTTTTGTTTTCATCGCCTTCGGTTGTTTGGTTGGGTCTTAGGAGTTCTTTCATTTTCCTCCTAAGTCTGTATTTTGTTCTGCCTCCCCCAGAGTTGGGTTTCTTTTTGCTAAAAATTGAATGAAATGATGAAGAATGGTGTATTTTATATGCTTTTTAGGACTAATGGGCATTGTTTGTAGGATTGAATCATACATGGAATACTTTTTTCTCAGGAAGTCTATTGGAAAGCATCCCTCGATTGAGATCTGGCATGATAAAATTCGATGAGACCCTCGATTAATCTTTATGGCCGGTTGTTGTGTCCTATTCATTTGAAATACTCCAGTCACCAAGACATTTCGATCACTGTGAAGTTTTCTATATCTCTCTACTTGGGAAGAAGTCTCTTTGATAGTTGTTCATAAGGCCAGTGTCAAAGAGAATGGTTTACAGTCGGTGTGATATCTCACTGACCGAAGGAACTCTTGCCGAAGGACTCTACCTTTGGTGTAATGTCCTACCGACCAAGTGGAGTCTTTCCAAAGGATTCTATCTTCAGTGTAATACCTTGTTGACTGGTGGGAGTCTCGCCAAAAGAATTTGAGCTCGGTGTAATGTCTTGCCAATGGGTGAACTCTCACCAAAAGATGTTCATAATATTGTAGCATCAAGGAGACTCCAGACCAAATGATTTTCACTTAGGGAGATGTCTCGCCAAAGGTGGTGGTCTCACTGAATGGATATAATGATATTGGCAAGACTTTTGGCTGAGGGGTTTGCGTTCGATATGATGTCCTGCCGACTGAATGAAGTCTCGCCAATGGTTTTAACTTTTTGGTGTGGGAGCTCGAGACCTTCCTTCCCAACTTGTTTTCTTTAACGTGGTGCAGTTTGGAATGGTATCTACTATCGGAGTTCTTTGGTATGACCTGCTAGAAAGTTATTGTCTCGCCGATGAGTTTACTATGGACTTCTGTGAGGGGATCTCTCTATGATTTTTTTCCAAAATAAATTGTCTTGCCGATGATTTTTGGATATCGATATAAATCTTGCAGGTTGATATGAACTCTCATTGACAATTGTAAGCTATGTCGATTGCTACTATGGAATATAATCGCATCGGGTAGACACAACTAGTGTCTCACCGACATGCGATTCTGTTTGAATAAATTTTGACTGCCTTGAAATCTTATGTGGTATGTGTTCCACCAATCAAAGGGAGCTAAGGGTGAACCATGGGAAGTTTGAGTGTTGTGACCATCTTGTGAGGAAGATCAATAGAGCATAAATGACATGGATCTACTCTGAGATCAAAGGTGATCAATCGGATCAGTGAACAATGGTGTTCGGATCTAGACAGAAAAGTCAGATGCTGCTTCTCAAAGGGGTCAACTTGTAGAAGGATCTAGGGCAAGAGGAAGAAAAAAGGAAAGAGGCCATGAGTCTCAAGGACAGCTGGGATCTGTACTAGAAAAAGTAGATCGATATTAATGACTATACTCCAGAACATTCAAAAGGGCTCTGCAAGGAAGTTCGAGGGTGGACATGGGGGCCAGAAGTTAATGCGATGGTTGCAAAAGATCTAAAAGGCCATCCCTAGAGTGATCTTTCACTGACATGGATAGGGCATGCACATTTAATGCATCGTAGAATTTATTCCAAATGATCTAAGGGCCGACCCTTTTGAAACTGACTCATTTTGTAAACCCTATAGCAGGGACTGACACATTCTTTTTAGGATGTTTTGATTTATGGCACTTTTGGCCTCTTTATAAAAAAATGAGAAAAAAGGGAGATTTGAAGCAAAATGGTAGATAGAAGGAGATAGATAGATTTTCAAGCAATAGGAATTTTCTAAAGGATAGAGGAGACAGAACTGCATCCTATTTCTTTGTAATGGGATCTTCTTTTTTGTCTTCTTGGCTAAGGTTAGAAGGTAGAGAAACTTAAGAGTAGACATAGAGTAGGAGTTAAGTTCAGTAGAAGGAGGTGATGTATCTTCTGGATTCTCTTAGTATAGGTGGAGACAATTTGAATACATGGGTTTTCTGTACACTGGTGATCTTGCCAAATTTGTAAATGTTTCTTATCTATTTCACCAACAATAGAAGCAATCAGATTTAAATCTATGTCATATTGTGTTCCAGAGTGGTATTTATCTTGGGTTAATTATTTGATTTGAAATTTTTTCAAGGAATGGAATTTTATTTTATGTTTTGTTTAAATGATGATTTACAATTTGCTTTTCAAATTAGCACAATGAATGAATGAAACTGTGTGTTAATCACAAGTTAATTTTGTTTTGTAGTTTTAGTTAGGAATTCCTTGAAAGGTAACAAGTCTGATGAAATTGGATGAATTAACATTCTCTTTAGTTCATAATCTTTGATCTATCTTTTTCTATTTCTTTTTAACCACCAGTTAAGGTAGGTTCAAATGAATGTTTGATCTTATCACAATCCAAAAACTCAACACCATTAGGCCCCTTGAAGATTATTGTTCACATCAACCATTGAGTGAAATCAACATAGTCAAGAATTGATTACCAAGACCTTGGGAGTTAGATATCCATGTGTTATTCTTTCTCTTTCAGGAGAACAAAATAGTAATATTCTATTTACTATTGTGCTCATTTGACCGAACAATAGAGACTGGTTCTAGAAGGAAGGCTAGAAGAGAAAGTTGGATAATATTGGGTTTTTGTCACCAAAAAGGTCCCATAGAGTTCTTTGATTAGCATAAAACCCACCACCTTTGATAGAACTCAAGACCCCAATAAGACAAAAGATTCACAAGACTGGGGCAACCATTAGACCACCCTTGTCAGCTCTACTCACTCCACCAGGATTTTCACCAATACCCCAGTGGATACCTATCAATCCACCACCGAATCCATCTCAAGTTCCATTATAGTTGGCTCAACCACCACCACCACCAATGGCATTTTGTTAGAACAATCCCTCTCCATTGGGGACTATTCTTGGAGGCTTTCATGATATGCCTAAGAATCTTGAGAGATTCTATCCCAAATACATTCATGGTGAATCAAGGAGTGTTGAAGAGCACATACAAGATTTTAAGGATGCTTGTACCAGAGCCCAGATAGCTCACCATGATGTAGTTTGTAGGTTGTTCCCTTATTGCTTAGGGGATATGGCATACAACTTGTACCTAAATCTTCCACAAGGTTCTATTCTGAGCTAGATATACCTAGAGAATCCTTTCATCAATCAGTTCAGATTTTATGTGGATCTAGCCATTTTGTTTCACCAATTTTCTACCATTAGGAAGGAGCCATGTGAATCCTTGCCCTTGTTTAATACCAGGTTTTAATAGATGTATAGGAAACTACAGGACCCCTATCTAGTTGTTGAGGATAGTACCATTCAAGCATACTTTAGAGTTATAGAACCCTTGCTTGGCCTATTCCTACAAAGGACTTATCAGTCAGAAAATATTGATTCCCTGTCTAAAGTTTATCATCTAGCCATCAAGCTACAACAACAAATCAACTCTCAACAAGGGAGTTTGGGAGAAGGTTTCCTTCAATAGTGTATCAGATGCCTATCCCAACCCCTCTATTCAATAACATCCTAGGAATGTCTCCTTCCCATTATGGACCTATGTCTAAGTTGCAGACTCAGACCCGTGTTCCATTCTTTTCTAATGGAACTTCTGACTTCTTTCAACAATCACAAGCTCATCATAGTCTGCATGGTCATCATAATCAAGCTGGAACACCAAATCATGTCAGTCAGCCACATGTTGCTAAGAGTGTTGAAAGTGAAAAGACAGTCCAACTCACAAACAAGGTGGAGACCTTAAAGAAAACTTTGTCTCAAGTTATAAATGACATGGCTCAGGTTAAACTGAACCCCTCTCAGAGCCAAGGTAATTATCCTAATCAGAGCAATAACAATCAGGGTAATTACCTAAACAACTACAATCATGGCCAGAGAAATTATCAAGGCCAAAACTCCCCTAATCAGGGCTATCCAAACAAAAAAAGAGGATTTAACTAGAGGCCAAATAATGGTGGAGTTTCTCACAATTATCAAGCTAATGAGGATAGGTCACATACTGCAAATGTGGCTGACCTTAATTTTATGACTAATTGGTGTAGGCTGCATGATACTGCAACCCATTCTGAGGTAAACTACCCTAAAATGGAGAAAGTCATGAAGATGGAACATGAATATTCTCAAACATTCCAAGGGAATTCAAATAAAGAAGGTGACTCAGTAGATATAGTAATGACTTATGACCTCTTTGAGGAATAACTTTCATTCCCAATGCAAAATGAGAATGAACTAGAGGAAGATTCATATGATACCCAATCCTTTCAAACAAAGGGAGGACACTTCCTAAGAAATTAGAATAAGGGTTCGTTCACTACATCAACACCACTTAATCACATGGTGCCTCCGAATCAAAGTGCTAATAATAACCCTCCTCCACCAAAAGGTCCACCCAATTTCCATAACAAAGGTAATTCAACTAGCGTTGTCAAATGTAATGCTGGCTATAACACAAAATTTGATATTGTTTATGAGATGCAGAAATAGAAAACCTTGTTATCATACTTTGACATCCTAAAGTGGTGCCCTGCCCAATGAGAGATAGTGTTGAAGGCTTTGGAAGAAGCTGATAAATCAAAAGGGAAAACCAAGGTGGCACCTACTACATACATGAACGCAGCTTTGTATTGAAGCAAGGTAGGTACCCCACCATTCCTTTTAAGTTTGAGAATCTGTGGGAAGAATCTACATAATTGTCTGCTAGATTCAGGGGCTTCTAACAATGTTATGCCATTTTCTGTTTGCAAGAAATTGGGATTGAACCCTATCCAAAAAAACAAGGTCATCCAACTTGATAAAACAGAGGTTAATGTAGTTGGAGAATTGAGAAATATACATGTGCAAGTAGGGTTTGTCCCTAGGGTTTTAACCAATATAGATATTCAATTAGCAGACATTCGTGAGACTTATGGTATGTTGAGCAAGTATTTGATGAAAAGTATAGGGGGATATGTCTCCCTTGAATTTTCATATATGTGGCTACCATGGAGGGGAATTCCTACGCAGATTAGGATTAAAAGTGAACCTCACCTTAAGCATATCATCACTGAATATGATTGTCCCAATGAGGTGGCTTATTTTGAAACCGAGATAGGGGTTTATAAGAGAAGAAATTTTGACCTTTTCGGTTCTTGATTCTAAAGATTTGTCAATACAAAAATTCCCTGATCCCATGATTAATGAAAATCAATAGGTATTGATCAATAAGCTGCAACAAGATCAATTGGTGTTAGGGGAAGATATCGATTTGCAGAGTCTTCTACTCCCTAATTGGTGTAGGGTGCACTACCAAAATCATTTAGAATTGACTTGCCAACCCTACTTCAGTATTTTAAATCATATTTCACAAACTAAGGAAACTAGCCTAAGTCACCCTGAGACTGTTTCAGATCACTTCTCATTTGAAGCCAAAAATGCAATAATGTTAACCAGGGATAATATACCTCCAAAGGAAGTCCATCCTCAAATTGAACTTACCCCGGTCATAATACCAAACCAACATAGCTATGAAGAACAACCCCAAGGGTTGTTTGATACCCTTGCACTCACAAGTATGCCAAAACCTAAGGGACTAATCAAAGATACGAGTGACTGTCAGGAGGATAGCCATGGATTACATAATATATCTAAGCAGGAATTAGAGATTGCACCTGAGGAACCTATTGAACACCCTTTCCCAATATTTGATGCAAAAGGTCAAGTGGTCCCACCTATCACTCATCTTACCCAAACACCCACAATAACCTCAAAGGGATCAACCCCAGCTCATGATCAGCTATGGACCCTCACATTTGATGGATCCAAATCCAAAACAGGCTATGGCGTTGGGATTGAATTAACTAGCCTGAAAGGGAAAACTTTCTTTGCTTCTTATAGGTTGCAGTTTAGATGCACTAATAACATAGTGGAATATGAAGCTTTAGCTCGGGGGCTGATGTTTACACATAAGAAAAAAAATTTTGCCTTGATGGTTAAAGGAGATTCAAAAGTAATTATCAAGCCAGTATACAACCAATACACATGTCACAAGAAAAGACTAGCAACTTATAGAAATCAGATATGGAACCTGATTGAATACTTTGATGCTTTTAGGATTAGTTTAATCCCTAGAGAGGAGAATCAAATAGCTAATTCATTAGATGTTGCCGCAAGTACCCTGGAACCCATACAAGGCTCCAAGCTTAAAAGATTATGGGCAGAATTGATATCCACCCTGGCTGTTCTTGATAACATGAAGAACTTTCAAGTTCTTGATGATGATTGACATATCCTTGCTTTTCTAGCAAGCTTAGATGTTTTTGAAGGATAGATCATCGATGAGTCCTACAAAGATCAAGGAGACTAGAACCCCAAAGACTACGATACAAAGGGGGTCCTCAATTTAAAAAGTAATAGCATACCTAAGGGAATGGTGGCCTTAGAAATAATTTTTGATTCAGACCCAAGAGCTCAAGAAAAGGTATCAATCGAAGATAGAGGAGGTGAATATGAAACTGTTAACCTAGTTGATTCTGGTCCTAAAAGAAATGTTTACATAGGGAAAGCCTGCCCTGAAGCGATCAGAAAAGATATAGTGAGGGAACTTAAGAAGGATATTTTCGCAATAGCTTGGGGGTATGAAGATCTAAAAACATTTGATGCTTCTATAATAACTCATACTATTCCTTTGAAGCCTGAAGCTAAACCATTTCGGCAGAAACAACGTCCTGTCAACGCCCTGATTAAACCACTGATCTTCAAGGAAGTTCAAAAATTGCTTTCTGCAAAAATAATCTTCCTTGTATGACATTCAACATGGGTGGCTAACTTGGTTCCAGTCCATAATAAAAATGGAGAAATTAGGCTATGTGTAGACTTCAGGAATTTGAACAGGGCTTCAGAAAAAGACAACTACCCACTCCCTTCTCTGGACAAAGTCTTACAAACTGTCAATGGGTATCAGATGATATCATTCTTGGATGGTTATTTTGGATACAATCAGGTGATTGTTAATTATGAAGATAAAATGAATACAACCTTCACTACTAAGTGGGGAACATTTACTTATAGAAGGATGTCATTTGGTTTGATAAATGTTGGAGCAACCTTTTAGCATTCCATGGACATAGCATTCAAATATTTGATTGGTAAATGCATCATCATCTACATGGATGACCTGACAGTATTCTCTAAAGATAGAATAAACCATGCTGTAGACTTGGCTAAAGTTCTTGAAAGATGTATCTAGTATGGCGTCTCCCCGAATCCTAAAAAGTGTGTGTTTGGGGTTTCTGAAGGGAAAATTTTGGGACACATAATCTCAGAAAGAGGAATATCGATAGATCTAGACTGAGTTGAGTCCATTCAGAAGATATACATGTAAGTAGAAAGGGTGAATCCAACTTTAATGAAAAGTTTATCATAGGTTTTGTAGAAATTGTTAAACCATTGAATGAAATGATGAAGAAAGATGCCAGAATAGAATGGAGTGACGAGGAAAAGGCTTCTTTTTCTCAAGTCAAACAATCCATTTCAGAAGCACCAGTCCTCACTAGCCCTGACTACTTGAAGCCATTTTATATTTATTCTTTTGCTTCTAAACATTCGTGCACAACTGTCCTAACTCAATGAAGAGAGGAGGGGGATGAGAGGCCAATCGCCTTCATGAGCTCTCCATTTAAGAATGATGAAGTCAAGTACCCACCTCTTGAGAAACAAGATTTTGTGCTGGTTAGAGTTGTCAAGAAGTTCGGGCAGCATTACATCCTCAGAAATCAAATTGTTGTAGTTCATGATCTTTATAAGTCTCTCTTGACGAGTTAATGAAGTTGAAATGGATGGCCATTTGCAGGAGTTCGATTTGGAGATTCACCCTATGAAACTTGTTCGAGGTCTAGGCCTGTCTAAATCCATAGCAGATACTGGTGAGAACCTTATTTGTCAGCAATACACAACTCAATCCTTTTCCAATAACCCTTGGTATGTTGATATCATTAATTTCATGATCAACAATCGATGCCCAGAGGGAATGAATACAACTTAGAGGTGAGCGTTGAGAATGAAAAGCTCCCATTATATGCTCAAAGGAGGATTGCTTTACAAGAATAATTTTGAGGAAGTTTACCTACGATGCCTTGATCAACAAGAGGCTAAACATGTAATTGCTTAATTTCATGGGAAACATGGCACAGGTCATGGTTCTGCAAATTTGTTAGCACATCAGATCCTCAGATCTAGTTATTACTAGTCATTTGTGTTCAAAGATTCCCACCAACATGTAAGAGCATGTCACATATACCAAATTTCTGCATCAAAAGAATGCTATTCAGCCATGCCATTGTAGCCTGTTTATGAGGTAAGGCCATTTTCCCAATAGGCACTAGATTTTATTGGGGTCATTAACCCAAATTCTTCTATAGGACACATTTATTTTGATTGTTAGGGATTACTACATGAGATGGATAGAGACTATACCTTGTAAGCATAGAACAATAGAGGTAGTAATCAAGTTCCTCATCGAATGCATCACAACTAGGTTTGGAGTACCCTTCGCATTGGTATGTGAAAATGGCTCTTCCTTTTCTTCTGTTGAGTTCATTTCATGGGCTTATGATCACAAAATTATTTTAAAGTATTCCTCAAACTATTACCCACAAGGAAATGGAGTTGCAAAATCAACTAATAAGAATCTCTTAGGGGTAATTAAAAAATTGTTAGAGGATAATCCTAGGGACTGGCATACCCAACTAAGATTTGCATTATGAGCAGATAGGACTAGGATCAAGGATGCTTTAAATACTTCACCATTTAAGCTAGTATATGGCCAAGAGTCTATATTCCCTATTCACTTGCAAATACCTATCCTTGAGTTATGCTGAAATTTTACTCTAGTGATGATAGGATAGAAGTAAGATTAGATGGCTTGTTGAAATTAGAAGAGTAGAGAGATGTCGCCTTGCAGCAATTCTTTAGACACCAACCTATTGTCAAACATTGGTTTGAAAAAAGAGCCAAAATCAAGGCTTTCAAAATATCAGACCTTGTGCTGTTGTGGGATAAAGCTAATGAAAAGAAGGGAAATCATCAAAAATTTGATAAGCTCTGGTTGGGTCCCTATCAAATTGTTGAAATCCTAGGAGAAAATGCTTTTCAGCTGAGTAGTTTAATGGGAGAACCCATTCTATTTCCTGTCAATGGACAGTTTCTTAAACATTATTTTGATTCGTAAACTTTTGTATTTTTGTTGGGTTGTGCATATATGTAAATAATTTGATGTTCTGCTCGTAAATAGTTTTGTTGTTTGTTTGATTATTCTTTCTTTCTGTCCTTTCATACCCTTTGTTCTTTTGTGTTTGTCTTGTTTAGTTCTTTAGGGTTTCTCTGTTCTTTCCACCTTCAAATGGTGGGTTATTATCTAAAGTATACTTTAGTTAAGAGGAGAGAAGTGGTTTAGATATTTTCAATTTTTCTAATTGGATGATTTTGTCCTAAATTCATTGTTTTATGCCCATTATCAATAAGAGTTGTGGAAAGTTTTGAAAACAAGGTGCAAAGTAAACAATCTTCATTAACTACCTCTGAATCTATCACAAATCATCAAAATCATCTCCTTTTGTAATGGTATATTTGTCCTAGGACTATGGTGTTGTAAGATTTGAGTGAAAAATCCTATTCTTCAGATGTTTTTATGAGGTCCATGGTAGTTTTCAACTCAGAACAGATGTCAGACATCTAACATATTGAGAAAATTGAATGAAATATCTGAAACTCCAAGAGAAAAGAAAAAAAGAACTATCTAAAATAAAAGAAGACTGAATATGAATGGGTGATTC
>VDFB02041320.1:0-10757 GCA_007258455.2 Sequoia sempervirens
ATGAAATTAAAATATGAGTCTAGCATTTTGATCACCTAGTTAAGGGGAGAGCATAGGCCTATCACCATACAATCACAACAAACAATGTTCATTTTTAAAGCCCAAATGACAATTTTCTATTTTGCGTGAAGATATTGCTTCACAAAAGACATGATGTTCATTTTAACCGAGATAGCAATGTATGATGACTACCCTAGGATTGGTGTATTTTAATCCAAATGGCTACCCTAGGATTGGTTCATTTTAATCCAAAAGAAGCAATAAAACCACTGGCCACAGTCGTGTTAGATCTAGACAACAAATTAGACAAATTACAAATGAGCTAGAACATAGGTTATATGCACTACAGAAATAGTCAAATGCACTAGAACAGAGGTCATATGCACTATAAAAATAGTCATATGCACTGGAACAAAGGTCATATGCACTACATAAACAATCAAATGTGCTGGAGAATCTATCAAATGCGCTAGAATAGTCTTCAAATGCACTAGAATAGTCTTTAAATGCACTGGAACAGTCTTCAAATGCACTGGAACAATCTTCAAATGCACTGGAGAATCTATTAGATGCGTTGGAACAATCTTCAAATGCACTAGAATGGGTGTTGTATGCGCTAATCTGTGTCTCTACTCATGACCTGCAAGAAAACCTGCCAAAAATGTGTGTGAAATATAATGTCAACTATTAAACTCAATAACACACCAATGAAACATTATATCAAAGAATCTAATTTAAAATTAAACAAACTTGAAACCCAACAGATTCTTCAAAACCATTCCATTGTCCTCTATCTCCAAGGATTCATTTTAAGCTACTTGCTCTTAGATTGTATAAGCAAAAGCTCAATAGAATGACAACCTAGAGAATGAGTTGATATGCAAAGTGCATTCTTATGCTAAATGATGTGATATAATGAAACTAAGAACAAATTGTGATTATGCAAGCTATTCTACCATGATTACTTATGCTAAAATGATAAAAGCTAAGTTGATGTGCTATGAATTCTAGGATCTTAAGATGCTAAATGCTTGATTATTCAACTATAATGCTCATGCTATGCAACAATTCCTAGATTTTCAAAGAGCCAAGAGGTCTTATTTATAGATTTTTGAAGGAAAAAGCTTAGTTGGAAAAGATCAATGGTTGAGATTCAGTCTGGTAAGATGAACGATGAGAGATGAAGAAGTTGAAAAGAAAGATGGAAGCTAGAGAAAAAGAAGTAAGATGTTTCCTTCCCACAAAACCTTTCACTCAAAAATAGAGGAAACTTGCCATTTGTCAAGTTTAGTTATGAGTTAGTTTTGGTGGTTGAGGATAATTCATCAATTAAATAATAAAATTATTTAATTTCATGTGACATGTGGATTTGGAAGTTTCTAATTAAATATTGAAAAATATTTAATTATGTGTGGGATATGTTTTAAGAAGTTTCTAATTAAATATTTAATTAAATGTGAGATGGCTTTTTAGAAGATTTAAAGATGGAAGAATATCTACTTTATTTAAAATAAAGCAATGTGATAGTTAAATTAAATAAATTGTAAAACTTATTTAATTAATTAAGAAGAATTGGAAAAGTGATTAAATTAAATAAGTAATTAAACTTATTTAATTAAGATAGAAAATTAAGAAAATGAACAATATAAATAAATAAATAATTTGTTTTTATATGTAGATTGAATTAAATTTAATTAAATGGCAGCATTTAATTAATTGCAGAACTATTATAATATGATACCATTTTTAGGTTATTATACATTTTTTGCCCTCTTTTGAGTGATGTGTTTGTAAGACATATTTTAAAAGGAGTGAACACCCCCATATATGAATTTTGGAGGCATTTAGAATTCTTCTTACCTCGAGACAATGAATCCCGGATAAAATTTTGAATTTTTTAGATTTTTGATTATTTTCTTTTTTACAATCAGAAGATGCTGCATGTTTGCAGTTTTTCAGCTAATGATAGTTCTTTTTAAGACTTTTTAGTTGTTTTTGGATTTATTTTTTTAGGACTTTTTATGTTGGTTTTTTTATTTTCTTAGACATAAAACTTTTTAAGATGAATGCTATTGATCGGTTCTTCAAACAAGTCCCCTTCAGGTGTAGACAGTTGGTAATCTCCATAACCATATACTGCAATGATGACAAATGGACCGAGCTAGTTTTGTTCAAACTTTCCTTTCTTCTCCCTATCTTGTTGATTGCGGGGATTTTTTTTCATGACCAAGTCACTCACTTGAAATGTTTGTGGTTTGATTTAGTGATTGTAGCTATGAGACATGACTTGTTGATAACCCTTCAAGTGATCAACTATATGTTGTCGTCTCTCATCTAGCAGTTCCAGTTCTTGTAGTCGGGAAACTCTATAGTCTTCATTAGTTATGAGTCCCTTCAGTGAGACTCTAAGTGAGGGTATCTCAACCTCTAATGGAAATATTGCTTCTACTCCATAGACCAACACATATGGGGTGGCTCCTATTGGTGTGTGAATGCTAGTTCTATAGGCCCATAAAGTTGGATTCAACTAGACATGCCAATCACGACCGACATCATTTATTGTCTTCTTCAATATTTTTAGGATTGTTTTTTTTTAAGCCTCTACTTGTCCAATTCCTTGTGGATAACAAGGTGTAGATAACCTATGTTGGATATGGAATCTTTCAAAAAGTTTATGCGACATCTGATTCTTAAAGAATCTCCATTATGATGATAATGGAGGCTCTATATAACTTATGATGTAATTCCAAGATAAAGGATGAAATTTTTTCTTACTTCAAAAGTTACTATTGTCAAAGGAACAACTTCAATCCACTTAGTAAAATATTCAATTTTCATGATTATAACTTGTGTCCATTGAATGAAGAAGGATGAATTTTACCAACTAGATCTAGTCCCCACTGAGAAAAGGGCCATGTTGTAGTGAAAGGTTGCAGCTCTTGAGCAGGAGCATGAATAAGGTTCCCATGTATCTAAAATTTTGAACATTTATTTACAAAGGTGAAGGATTCCCTTTCCATAGTTGGCCAATAATAACCCATTCAGACAAGTTTCTTAGCTAAGGTCAATCCACTTGAATGAGTTCCACAAATACCACCATGAACTTCTTATAAGGCCTTTCAGATTCATCACATTCAAGACATCGAAGGAGTGTACCATCAAGACCACGTAGATAAAGGGTGTCAATGATTAAGGTATTGCAAGAATATTGGTGTATAAAGTTTCTCTTTTGATTTTAGAACAAATTTGGGGGTAAGATATTGTCTTTCAAGTAGGTATAGATCTTGTCGTATAAAGGGGAATCAGAACCAACTAGATGATAGATGATTTGGGTCTCAAGATTATCATAGGTAGGGGAAAAAAATTGTTCCACTAGGAATTCATATTGAGTTTGATTTTCTAATAGTTGTAGTAGTGAAGCAATTGTAGCCATGACATCTGCACCTATGTTGTCCATTCTTAGAATTTGTGTGAACTTGATTTCAACAAAATATTTCTTAAAATCATCAACCATGTTCTTATAAGGCATTAACCTGTCATATTTGGTCTAATAATCATCATTGATTTGGTTAATGACAAGTTGTGAATCACCATAGACTTGTAGCTCTACGATTCTCCATTCCAATGCTACTCTCATTCCAGTAAGCAGTGCTTCATATTCAACTATGTTATTGGTGCAAGGAAACATTAACCAATAATATTTTGGAATAGTATGTCCCTGAGGTGTGATAAAAAGAATTCCTGCCCATGAACCATGTTGTGTATAGGATCAATCACAATATAGTGTCCATGACTGTTTTGTTGTTGTTGTGAAAACATTTACATCAAGAAATTCAATATGCATCAGATGATCTGTTTGTAAGGGTGTGTCAACTAGCTGATCTGCTATGACTTGTCCTTTGATGGCTTTTTGATCTACATAGTGGATATTGAATTCATGCAAGATCATTACCCTTTTGGATAGCCTACTTGTTAAGGTATATTTTCTCAAGAGGTACTTTAATCGATCAATTTTTTCCACAAGTTTAACTGTGTAGGCTAACATATAGTGCCACAACTTTTGGGAAGCAAATACTACTGCTAAACAAGCCTTTTCAATAAAAGTGTAGTTGAGCTCATGACTTGTTAAATTTCTGCTAATGTATTACACAACTTGTTCCTTTCCTAGTTTATCCTCTTTTGCCAACAATGCCCCTAAGGATACCTCCGTGGCTGAAATGTAAAGTATGAGTGGCTTTCCTAGTTTTGGTGGAACCAAGATTGGTGGACTCATCAGATACTGCTTGATTTGATTGAACGAAGCTTCACACTTTTCTTCCCATTTGAAAGGAACATTTTTGTGCAAGAGATGCGTGAAAGGAAAACTCTTATCTACTAGTTGTGCAATAAACCTCCTAATAGCTTGTAATTTTCCTTGCAGGGATCGAAGTTGACTGATATTTCTTGGTGGCGACATCTCCATGATGGCTTGTACTTTTGTTGGATCTACCTCTATTCCTTTTTCAGAAATAATGTATCCTAAAAGCTTTCCATATTTGACCCTAAAGACACATTTCTTTCGATTGAGTCTAACATTGAATTTTTCCATTATGGCAAATATTTTAGATAAGATTTCTAGATGTCCCTCTCTTGTATAAGATTTTTCTAACAAATCTTCCACATAATCTTCCATGAAATTTTCCATCATGTCATGAAAAATAGTGGTCATAGCTCATTGATAAGTTGCACCTGCATTTTTAAGTCCAAATGGCATCACATTCCAAAAATGGGTACCCAAGGGACATGTGAAAGCAATCTTGTCTTGATCCTCTGGTGTGATCTTGATCTAATTATATCCCGTGAATCCATCCATAAGTGATTACATGGTTTTTCCAACTGTCAGGTCCACAATGGTGTCAATTTTAGGTAGAGGAAAATCATCTTTTGGACATGCTTTATTTAGATCCCAAAAATCTAAACAAATTCTGATATGCCCATCTAGTTTTGATACTGGTACAATGTTAGAGATCCATTTTCCATAGTCAGTGGACTTAATGAACCCTACATCCAATATTTTTTTCAATTCCTCTTTGACCAACAATGCAACATGTGGGTGCACCTTTCTAAGTTTTTTCTTTACTGGTTTTTCCCCCAGCATTATACACAAATGATGCATGATGAGATTAGGATCTAGTCCAGGCATATCCACATATGACCAAGCAAAGTTGATTTGATTGGCTTTCAAGAATTTTGTGAACTTTGGTATCTCTTCATCTGTTAATGAAGTAGCAAGTTGTAGGATCTTTAGCTGTTATGTAGTGTCTATGTTGATTGCTTCTGTTGGCTTGATCAAAATAGAAGATCTCTCTTGGTAGTGTTCTGAAAGAGTGTCAAGTTTCTCATCCTTCAATTCCTTTGAATGGTTTTCACCATTGGATACGATCTATCATTTTCCTTTTTCATGATCTAACACTGTCGTTTATCAGTTTTCACCATTAGATCGATCTTTTATATTATTAATTTTGTAGCTAAGAAAATTGACACTCTCCTGATTTGAAACTTGATGATGATATTCACTGGTGGAACTTGTTTTAGGATTGGAAGAGCAAAGGAAATTTACCACAACTTCATCATCTTAAAATATAGGGATATCAATAGGTTCAGTTTGATCCCAATCAATAAGCTCCAGATGTATTAAAGGAAAAGGATGGTTTGGTTGGGTGAAGTCAAGGGCTATTAAGGTCATGACATAGACATGATTAACATTCTCATGATAGGGGAGGTCTATGATGGTATCCTCTCATCGATTATCAATCTCATTTTGAATTGAATCATCCTCGCTCGAGTCATGGTTGTCTTGAAGTACATAGTCAAGTGGCTGAGTCCTTGAAATTTCTCCTTGTGTAAGTATGGGTGTATATTTTTGTATGACATCAACCTTTTTATCTCTCCAAAATTCATCATCATTAATAGTATCCCATTCATACTCATTTGAATCAGTGTTGAAGTTATCCTATATTCTAAGAATTGTTAAAGTTATTTCTTCATGGGATTTCTTTCAGGCTGCTTCTTTTGTATCTTCACCATACCCAAATCCTATTTTATCCTTTGGATGTGTTACCGTAGGCTGAATGGGTTCTATAATTCCTTCCTTTCTTTTACCTATGGGACCACTTCCTTCATAGCCCATCCTTTGCATTATAACATAGCCTTTACCATATTGTTCTATAGGAAATTTGATATGTTGAATAAATTCATCTTCATCCTTATATGTCCACTTGAGAATTTATCTTCTGCTTCATCTTCTTGAGTATTAGCTTTGATAAATTTTCCATCAAACATTGTGATGGGTAATGAAGATTGTGCTCCTGATGTGGAGGCTGTCACAACTTGTTATTTGGATATTGTGGGTTGGCCATGTGATCTTGGAGAGATAGGTAAGTTAGAGATACATAATGAATATTCTCCCACCCCTTTGTCCTTCAATTGTAATTTTGTGCCAAAGTTATTTATCAACTCTTTTTATTGGTCATTATGATTTGAAGGAGAAACATCAAGAGCTTATCTATTATGTGGTACAAAAGTGTCTAGAGTTGCTATGAGATTAGAACAAATTTGGCTACTATTGTGATCTGCTGGTATAGTTATCTCTTGTCCGTCATAAGGAAATTTGAGACATTGATGGTATGTTGACGGTACTACTTTCATCTCATGGCTCCAAGGACAACCCAAAAGTATGTTGTAAGAAAGGTCTTGATCCAAAACTTGGTAGAAAGTATTCTTTATAACAGGTCCCACTCTAATAGGAAACATAATAAGACCCTTGGAAGCTCGCTCTTCATTATCATATTCTTTAATTGTTATCTTCCTTCTTGGATCAATAGAATCTTCAGGAAATCCTAAGGCAAGTACCAACTTTAAAGTACAAATATTCAAGTCGGCTCCTCCATCTATTAAGACAAGCCTAATTCAGGTTTTATGGACTATGACTTCTAGATAAAGTGAGGAGTTGTGCGGATGAGACATGGAGGCATCGTCTTTCTTGGAAAATGATAGGAAAGTGGGTGAGGACAAGTGTCTCACCATGGCTTGAAGCTTGTTAATATCCAAATGAGTGGATACAGTTGTGTCAATGAGAGCCTTCTTCAAAATATTCTTATATGCTGGGGATATCTTGAAAAGCTCTAAGATAGAGATTTGAGCCGATGTTTTCTGCAATTGATCGACTAAATTTTACTAACTTGGAGGAGGGACAGTTGTTTTGGATGAACTCCATTTTAAGAAAAATTTTTCCTATCCCCTCATTGTCACATTGAATTGTTGATATTCCTGCTTTTCTTTGACCTTAATAACATTAACCTACTGGTCATCCGTGTAAATTTGGTTGATTATGGCATCATAGAAATGGTTTACATTTTTCTCCTTCTTACTTGAAGATCCTCCTTTTTGTTAGTTTCAAAGAGGGTCTTTAAGTTCTTGATGATCTTCATTGGCATGATGTCCCTCGACTATTATTATGTGGTTTTCTATAAAATTTTGGACTAAATTTTTCAATCCTTGACAACTATTTGTCCTATGTCCTTTGCATCTATGGTAGTCACAATAATATGATTCATTCCATGATGGTGGTTTGACTTGCGGCTCATAATCTCTTTGAGGTGGTAAAGTGATAACATTTTTATCACAAGCTCTTTAAGGGGATTGACTCAAGAGATTGGCCCAAAGGAGTGAAACTCCATCTATTTGAAAAAAATTGTGACTTGGGCAGATTTGCATTTTGAGTGTTGCCGAAATTATTGTTGAAGTTACCACGATTATTGCTATTGTTCTGATTGGTCAAATATCCTTGATTGGTGTTGTTTCCCTGATTGGTATTGCTATTGCCTTGATTGGTTCAATTTTCTTGATTGGTGTTGATGAAGGGTACTCCCCTTACAATATAAAACTCACAAAAATAAAAAATAATGCTTCTAAAATAAAATGCAAGAAGGAAAGCAAATATTTTCTATTATCACTAAAATGAAAATTAAATTACAACATTATATTTGCCATCACATGGGCTTTCTGATTACATAAATCTGCAAATCTGCAAATCGGAGCCACCATCTACTCTGCTCTGGCCTCTTCTCTGTAGTCTCCCCTTACATCCTTTATTTGGAAGGTGTAAGCGCCTTGGGAACTTCTAGAAAGTGTAGCAGCCCTAGAATCTTGGAAAGTGCAAACTTCCTCGGGGAGATATTTTGAAATTTTATTAATTTTGGTATTACAACTTAGGTGGGGTGCATAACTTTTGATCCGATTGTCAGATTTTCTATTATAATACCTTTTTGGAAAGGGCTCGGGAAATCTTGTGCCAAAAAGTAGGGCCTAAAGGCCATCTACTGTCGTTTTCTACCAATTTTTAGGCCCATATGAAGCCTCTAAGTGCCTCAAAATTGACCTCGAAGATTTTACTAGGATTTTCAAAAATTAATATTTTAATATCTCTCAAATGACAAATGGTGTTGAGTGATTTCTCCGCCATTGGCTTCAATTTACCATTCTGGAGGTCTGTGTAAGATTTTGTGTCCAACTATGCATAAATGCAAACTTACTAAAATAGTAACCCTACCAAATTTAGCCCTTATTGAAAAGAAACATTTTTTTGGGTGATGCAAGATTGATCTTACACCCTAGATGCTCCTACATCGGTGTTATTGTGTGGAGGTACTTGTGATTGAAGATGGATGGTTTTCTTTCACATTGTTTGCATCTACCACACCATCATTGAAAACATTCTTGTTTCTAGTCCAAAATATTGATTTGTCATTGTTGTTGTTATGATTGTATGAATTTGAACTATCTTTGTCAAGTTTTATCACTCCTCTCTTGACTAAGGCTCCTTCAATAGTGATTGCATTCTCAATAAATTTATCAAATGATGGAGGACAATGAAGGTTGAGCATATAAGTCATTTATTGATTAAGACTATCAATGAAGATATCCATCTTTTCCTTTTTAGGAACTGGACAGTAAAATCATGCGAATAACCTTCTCCATCTTTGTAGGAATGTGATGAAGGGTTCTCTAGTCTTTTTCTTTGCTTTGCATAGATCAAGCATAGTTATTTGATGTTGAATGTTGTAGGATTATTAGGATATAAATTTGTTGATAAAATCCTCAAATTTCTTGATGGGTGGAGTGATTTTAGAAAGCCATTCCATGGATTTCCAACCTAAACTTCATGGGAACAATCTCATCAAGTGCATGTCTTTGTATGCAAATTTAAGGCTTATGTTTCTAAATTCTCTCACATGGTCAATAGGATATTTTTTCCCATTGTATCTACCGAATTTTGGAATTTCAAAATGCTTTGGAAATTGGATCATGTTGAGATTTGTATTGAGAGGATATGGACAAATATCCTCCAAAGCATACTTCTTAGTTGTTCCCCCTTGTATTTCCTTGATTTTCCCTTGTAGTGCACTTATTTGTTGGGTAAGAGCACTAAGATTGTTTAAGGGAGTTTTAGTCTTTTTAGGATCTCCTTTAATTTTCTTTGTATCAGAGTCAAAGGGAAATTTAACACCTTGGCCTTCCAATAAAAGAAAGTATCTTTCTTTATTTCACTCTCAGATCTTTTCCATGGCTAGGTGAAACTGTGGATCTTGTTCAGCTTCTTGGAGCATTTCATTGGTTATTTCACTATTTGAACTATTTCCATGAAGCCTTTGAAAAGGATTTTCTTCCCTATCACCCATGTTGCCAAGTGGATTCTCTCTTTTGTCTTCTTCTCTTTTTCAAGACCTTGTGACAACAGGCATATGCTTGAATCAAATTTTTACTAAACTTAGATCACAAAAGGGAGTGCAATTTGTTGGATAATTGATGCCTTAGCTAAATAGAATGATGGATCATATTGATATGACTAAGGAATTTCTAATTTTCAGATTTTGATTCCCTAGATGAAGGATGATAGATCATGTTATAAGAGTTAAACTGAAAATCAGAAATTGATTTTAAATTGATGCACTTTAAGATGTTTTGATCTTAGTTTGAAAAATGATGGTTTTTGCAAAAAGCCTAATGTTTCCAAGTTTTCTCTATTGTAACAATTGATTTGGGCAGTTGGAATATTGTATTGGTAGTTGTGGAATGTAAGAATGACGAATGGGTTGACTATGATTATACCTTTGCGAAAGAGCTCTTTGTTGGAAATAAGCTTGTGAATATAAAGGCTCTAAATAAAAATCATCAGTATGTCCTCTAGCAAATTCATGATACCTATGGATGAAAGTTCGATGTTCAAGCAAGACTTTCCTACTTTGATATAAAAACTGTCTCTTTTTCAAAAGTTTATTGTAGCTAAGTGGCTTCTTCAATTTTTTTATTCTTTTAGTAAGGGATTTCTTGACAAATGTTGTTGATTTCCAATCCCTTAACATAAATGTCACAAGTTGATTTTCCAAACTCTTGTGTATTTTTGGATGATCTTATCTAAATTAATGTTTTGAAAACACATCAAGCATTTGTAAAATGGTTGTTTTTAAGTCCTAGAATCTAAACAATAAGTGTATGTTCCAGAATCAAACATGATCCTTTTTTTATTTCCACTAGTATTTAACAAGAGTACACTTCAAGCTGACTCACTCTTAAGGTCAAAAGGTCATCATAATAATCACATCCCACATCTTAAAATTGTGTCGACTCACACACTCACGTCACCCCTTAGAGGGTGCTCGTGTTTTTGTCTTTTCCAGGCATGTACTCAAAGTTAGATTTATCAATCCCTTGAGCAA
>VDFB02041323.1:0-109414 GCA_007258455.2 Sequoia sempervirens
GTACTCTATTTCAGCAAGATATAGTGAGTTGGTTAGGCAGATGTTTGGGGACACAGAGATTCCTTGGTGGAAACACATGTGGAACAAATTTTCTTGGCCCAAGTGCAGATTTTTTATGCGGCTGGTGGTCCAAAATTGGTGTCTTACTTGGGATAACTTGTGCAAGCATGGGTTCTAGGGTCCATCGATGTGTGTTTTGTGTTGTATTAGTGAGGAGAGTGTCTCTCATCTCTTCTTCCAATGTTCCTTCTCTAGGGAGTTATGGAAATTTTGGTGGGGTGTGTAGAACCAAGCTTGTTGGAATGTTTCCTCTTTGGCTGAGTTCTTTGCTCAGTGGGGCAAGGGCAAGGCCCCTGTTAAGACTTCCTTTCTTCAATTTACTTGGGCTCTTGGTCCGACCTTTATTATCTAGCATATTTGGTTGGAGAGGAATCATAGGATTTTTAAAGATGTGACGTTGGTTGTCCAACATTTGTGGTGGAAAATTTTTCATTCTTTGGGAGAAATTGTTTTGGCTAAGTGTGACTTGGCTGAGGGTGTGGATCTGGGAGATGTTGCATGTTGCACTCATCTCAATATTCCTCTTTAGAGTGGTGTTGTGAAGGGTGTTGGCTAGATCATGAGAAATAAATGTAGACATCCTCTTCAACAGACACGGATGGTTCTTCTCGAGGAAATCCTAGTCATGTTGGTATTGGGGGTGTTGGACGAAATGGTTTTGGAACTATTCAATTTATCTTTTTTGTTTATAAGGGTTTGCATACTAACAATGTGATGGAGGCTCTTGCCATTTTATATGTTTTGGAGGGAAATTGTGCTCTTGGGTGGAGAAGGATCATTTGTGAATCTGATTCTTAGGTGGTGGTGACTTAGCTTTGATTATAAAATAAATTCTTAATCTATGTGCTTCCTTGGAATTTGTTACTTTTTGTCACATTCCTATAGAATGGAATGGAGTTGCGAACTGTTTGGCCAAATGGGCCTCTGATCATTTGTAGAATTAGAACATTATAGGGGTCAATTACCCCCAAATTGGTCTCAAAAGTTCGACCACTTAGTGGAGATTGGCAAGGTTTTGTAATGCCCTTGCTTTGTACTTCTTTATTTTAGTTTGAATAAATTTGTACCCCTCTTTTAATTAAAAAAAAGTACTTTCAAAGCCACTTCTTTCTTATAAATGATACATAAGAGTGTTATCAAATGATTGATAAATGCAAATATTTAAGACTATTTTGGCTAAGCAAAGTTTATAATGAATCTCTAAAAATATAAATGCACAATGTATGAAAAGCTATAAATATATTTTCTCTTTTCTTCTTAGCACTTTTTCAAGAAGTCTTGTGGAAAGAGGCAACATGTTTATGGATGAGATTGTCACTAAGTTCTAACCAACTTGATGTAGTTTATTTAATTATTTTTTAAAAATATAAATTAGGCTCCTGTAGTGTAGAAAAATGCATACCTTTGTATTTTCACACTTAATTTGGACCTATTTTGGCACCCCTTGCATTAAATTCCCTTTAGGTCACCTAATATGGGCTCCTAAGACCCCTTTTTACGCATCCCGAGGCATGTTTCAATCGTAAACCTAACCAAAATCCATAAACAACCATTAATCTTGGTAACCCACCTTTCAAAGTTGTAAATTAAGCCTTGTGGGACCAAGACACCAGCTAGGGCATCTTAGTCCCGAGTGCTTTATTTTTGGGAATTATGAGCAAGAAATGAAAATATTTGATTTAAATTAGCATTTTGTCGGCCTTTGGGATCTAATAATCAAGTTATTAGATAGGAATGCCTATAAAAGTAAGATTCACACCCCATTTTCACAAAAAAAAGCAAGTGAGAAGCAAGTAAGTCGAAGAAAAGCAAGTTGAAGGAGAGTTTCAAGAAGCAATGAATTGTAGGACCTTGGAGTAGCCAAGTCCATTGTGTTTTTGCAGGTTTTTCAAGTCCCTTTTAAAGCCAAGATCTAGCATTGCTAGAGATTAATAATGGATGCCTATGGAGGATCATGAGAGATTCTAGGTTGGAGATGCAACAAGCCAAACTTCCAAGCCTAAGGACTTGTTTCTTGATTGATTCCATCTTCCATTATTGTTCTATTTTCTGCCTAAGGTACATTTCATGTTTATGACTTATTAGGGTGATTAGAAATCTCCTTTGTAGGTCACTTTCATTTTCATTTTAGGAATTTTATTCTAACACATTTGAATAGGGTTTCTCCATGTTCTAGCTTGCATAATCTTAGACACACTTAAGATTAGGGAACACACACAATTCCAATTTCAGATCTATGCTTTTTCATCAAGGTTTAATTACCAAACAAGGGGTTTGACCAAGGAAAACCCCCATAAACAATCAATCCAATTTCCTTTGTTTTGCAGGTTATTTTACATGTTCAAATCTGAAGACTTGGTGGAGAAGGAAGTGCAGACCTTGAACCTCAGGATCACACTCAGAAATTTTAGAAATTCAAATAGAGACTAAGATGGTAGCAAGGGCGTCTTAGTCCTCCAAGTCGCTATTTTTGCAGAGATTCTTCTGGATCTTGTTCTGGCATTTGAAGATTTCACATCTGCCCTGAAAAACAGCAACATGACTAAGACAACAATAAGCGTGTCTTAGTCCTCCATAGCATATTTTGACAGCTTCTTTGCATTTCCGAAATCCTCATCACATTTCTAGACATCCCAGGTACACATATCATAACTTTTTTGTTATATTATTTCATCATTTGCATCCTTCATTTAGCTTGCATTACTAGGTTGTGTAGTTTGAATGCTTATTTTTCTTTTTCAATCATTTGCTTGGTGGTGAACCCCTAAAAGCTTAAAGAACCCCTTCCTAGGTCTTTCTTGTTGAGAATTGACTCACCTTGTGAGGTTGATAGTCAATCCAATTAGGACTCCTAGGACATCCTTGAATGATAATTAAAAAAAATGGTGTTCTATGACCTGGGTTATAAAGCATCCAATTTTCAATTATTCAACTCCTATGACAAAACCCTAAATAGATGTTTTCCTATATCTGAAATCCTCTATTTATAATTATTTTATGCAATATTATTGTTAAAATTTAAATGTAAATTTGAATGTAATTTTTTGTTTGGTTGTTGAAAGTTAAAAAGAAAAAACAATTCATTACCAAGTATGTAGGTTAATTATTGTAATAAAAAATATATCACAACACAACACATTCCAATTGCACAATAATAGAGTCTGATAATAAACAAGAATTAAACATTCAAATGCATTCAAGAAGTGATGATAAATCTAACAATGTGTATAGAAATGAGTTAAGATATAGGCTAGGATATATAAAGCTATTCTAAATGTAGATACACTACTCTAATTGTAATACACCAAACTATAAACAAATACACTAGTCAAGAAGCAAAAATGCTAAAAATATATATATAAAATCCACAAAGGGAATAAAATAGAATATAGAAAGTGCACCCACCGCTAGTAAGTGAACCTACACTTACAAGATTGCACATTTACTATAGAGTGGGGCACTTGCACTAAATCAAATTCTAAGTCTTTTGACTATGCATGCACTATGTCAAGGTATGCATGTACTAAAGGGATTGTAGATGTGCTACTTTGCAAATTGCTTCTATTGAATGCTATGGATTTAAGATTTTATGTGTATGCATTTACTAAAGGGGTTGTAGATGTGCTACTTTGCAAATTGCTTCTGTTGAACGCCAAGAATTTGAGATTTCACGTGGTTGGATTTCATATACACTATGGGTGTTTGTAAATGCACTATTTGATGGTTTGAATGCATTGTTCAATAGCATATATGCACCAAACTATGAATGATGGAAATTATGTGACAAATCTATAAAAATCCTTCACAAAACACTAAAAAATGATAAGAGTTATATTGGAATGTAGTCCAAAAAATGTGTACACAAAAATAAAAGATTAAAGCAAAAAGAAACAACATTTTGAATTAGAAAAAAAGAATGCAACAATGACCGAAGACAAGAAATCTCCCACTGTTACAAACCTGTGGTGAACATACGTGATTGTTCCAAGTGTTAGTTGATGATTCAAGTAGAGAGTGAGTGCCCAATTTTGCAACAGTAACTTTGTTACATCCAAATTTCTTCATTGAAAATGGCTAAGAGGAAGACATGTTTATGTATCCTTTTAGATAGCTGTAGAGAAGCCTGCTGTAAACAGCCTGCACATTGGTATTTTATGGTGAGCTTATTTTCAAGATAATATGCCAATCATAACAAGTTGGCGGTTCAAACTCTTCTCATTAAATATTTAAGAAAACCAGAAAATGACAATCAACCAGGTCGGGTCCCGTCTGTGAGGTAACCGTGGATCTGATCTAAGAATAAAAGGAAAGATCGTATATTTGTTTTTATTTTTAACTTTTTAAATGTTGGTATGTTTTATATTTTAAATTTTTTAAGTTATAATATTTGAGAAAGGAATATAATGGTTACTAAAACAGTATAATTTTTAAGCTACACGACATTTATAACTCAATGGAAAGGAATTTCTTGTTCCAACCTAAAATCATTGCTGTCTTGATGCATACTTTGAAGATTTCTAGAAAGGAATTTCTTATTCCAACCTAAATCCTTCTTGTCTTGATGCATACTTCGAAGATTTCTACTTCAATGGAGTTTTTGTGTACGATATGATTTGTGAAAAGCCCATTATACCTCCATTGGCTAATAACAGTATGTCTAAGGAGGCTACCATAAGTTCTTATGCTGCCCACAACTTAGTTTCAGACTATATGGCTTCATTAAAATTGGTATTGGAGTTAGAGTTGCAAAAGAAACCTGCAATTAAAGAGGAGAATATAGAGATGGATGATAAGATATGGAGCAGTCCTCCACAAGAGTTGTTACTGTTTGTTTTGGCTAAGCTGCCAACCCTTGTCATTGGAAAATTCAGATTTGTTTGTAGGGAATGGAAGTTTCTCCTTTCACCACCAGCCTTTACCTTCAAAAGAATTTCATCTGCTGTTAGTCCTTGTAACTCTTCTCCTGCATTTCTTATAGGAGGCATTAAGTTTCACCCATATGAAGAACTCTGTTCTGAATGATTTATATCTGCTTCAATCAGCAGTAGCACCCACTTTTCGTATGTACAGGCTCTCAACAGACTTTCTAGGAGCTCTTAACTGCAGTGTGGTGACGAGTTGCAAGAGTCTCCTCTGTTATTCTTGTTATGACAAGGGAGCCCCAGAAGCACCCTCTTTATTTTATATATGCAATCCTGTGTACCAGGACATGGAAAATGATGTCCCCTCTTGTTGAGCTTAGATCAAGACACGAGTTCATTGGTTTAGCTTTTGATTCCTTCACAAGGACATTTATTTTAATCACAGGGGGAAACAGAAGACATGAAATCCAAAACACTGTGGTTATGGAGATGTATGATTCAGAAACCGATTCATGGACCAAATTGGAGATGAAGGCACCCATATCACTTTTCCCCACAAGGGAAGGGGTGTATTCCAGAGGAAGATTTTATTGGATCAATCAAACTCTAGTTGGATCCATGCTTAGGCATGGTATTGCAGCATTTAATGTAGCAGAGAAGAGGTGTGATGTTATCAATCAGCCTGAACACTTTTGTTATGGGAAGTTAACTGGGTATGATGGGAATGTGATTTTGGTGGATACTAAGGATCTCTCCTTATGGAAGTTGAATGAAGATGTGAAGGGAAAAGGATATTGCTGGTTAGAATTTCAGGTATTTTCAAGGAGTCTATATGAAGAATTTGCACTGAACCAGGGAAATGTTATCAATGATTTTAGCAGGCAGAGAAACCCACAGGTTAATGCTGGATCGAGTTACAGTCGTTCACAAATGGTGGTTAATAGTTGTGGGTGGATTCTGGTACACCTATACCAAAAGAAGTTGCTTATACTGGACGCAGAGGGAAGAGTTATGAGAAGCATTGAAGGTAAATTGCTGAACGTAATTGAACAAGCTGCTTCTCCACTACCACTTCATGACTATGAAGTTAACAATGTTTGGTGGCCTTAATTCGACTTTGTATTCTGGGGGTTTGCTTCAGTTGTTCAAGAATGCTTTTATTCTATTTTATGGCTGTAATGTTTTCTGTCATTCCTTAACATTTCTGAAATGGAAACAGTGGTCTATCATTTTGAAAATTATTTTTCCTCTTTTGTTTGGGAGCATTTATATTGGCATAGGTAATAGTCCTACATACAGTAGACACTGATGTCAAAGTTGTATAAGCACTAAGATGCATAAATGTTATAGTTTCTATTCTCATGTAATGGCGTGTCTTCTATTTATCTGATAAAGGATTGCAAATGATGCTTCATCTGAACTCAGTCTTGAAAGAAGAAGAGCCAATTTAGTGAATCAAGCACAGTCAATTTCTGTTTTAAGAAGGAATTATGCAAATCTACCTGCATTTTTTTAAAGTATTAATCAGTTCTATTTTTAAACTTAATCTCTGTGATGCATGTTAATCTACAAAAGGACTGAAAGAAGAGGCAGAGGAGAGAAATATAGAAGAGAACAAAGAGCAGAAATAACAGTGATAAAACATAGATATAAAACACAACGATGAACTGAAATGGTTTACATTTCATATATTTCAAAACACATAAACTTAATCAGACCCAGAGCTGCTGCTCTTTCTTCCCACTCAGCAAAAACAAAAACAGAGTGCCCTATTCGTTTGTTGTTCAAGACTGTTACTACTGCAAGTATCAAGTTTATAGAAATATTGATTCTCTTCCCTCTAGCATCAATATAACTATATCCTAATATTTTGTGGACTTGTAAGTTTTCTCTCCCTTCAGTTTTATGGTACCAAGTATGCCCAAACCCTAATCCTACAAGATCAAGTATGTCAAATGCTTGATTCCTACCTTCTTTATCCATCACCTTTTGTGGACTTCAAGGAATTTCCTCCCTGGAAACATCAAGTATGTTATATATCTAATCTCTACCTTTCTACTCTTTTCCTTTCACATGACTCTAGACTCTTCCTTCCCATAATCATTGATACATTATGTTTTCCATTTCCTCAATCACTAAAGCCTTAGCCTCTTTTGACATACTCCTTTGTTGGAATTCCAAAATCTTTTGTGCCTCAATTCTTCTAGCATTAGGTATTCCATATATCCAATCCTTGAGTCCTATTTTTAAAATTTTGAGTTTTTATTTGTTGATTTGTCATTCTATAAGTTTCATTGCTTTGACATTTTAACACCCTAAAACTTAATTTATTATTCTTTCCTCAATTCTTTTCCTTGTCAATTTTGGACTTTAAATACTATCCCTACTAGTTTCCTTGGCATCCTTAAAACCCAACCTTCACTTTCCTACCAACATCCTTAGTGTCCCTACAACCCAACATCCAATTCTTATTAGTGTCCTTGTATTCATTTGCAAGTATGGTTATGAAATTTATGTTTCCTTAGGATCTTGCATAAGTTATATCATGTGTTGAGGTAGAACTAGAAATGGTATAATATGTTAATGTTATGTTTGTAGGGAATACTCTCATGCGACATTGTTTATTCTTGTAGATTGTGAAACTCTTCTCTTTCCATTTTCCCTTCTTATTATCTTTATCTTCCTCTTTCCCTTTGATATTTTTCATTTTCTTTATGAGTTGGTTAGGGTAGGTTATATTAGTATATCCCTCAAATTGAACTTCCCAAACTCTATATTCAATTGCACTTAAAATATTACTAAACCACTTGTTATAATATCATCTCATTCGTCATTGAGTGATTCTTGTAAAGCTAAGACCTAGTAGCCTTGAGACCTCATGGAGATATTAAAATATTTCTTCAAGGGAATAATCTTCTCCCTCATTCTGGAGTGTTGGATTGCATATCATTTTGTGAGCCAATGCATACCTAAGAATGAGACAATCAATTTATGAGGTAAAAGTTGATAATTAGCCTCCAACACAATAAGCAATGAACATATTTAAGAGTAGTTAAACTTATAATTGTATGGAAGGGTAGTTCACAAGAGTCTCAACTAAAACCATTTAATAGTGTCTCTTTGACTTTGTTGTTAATATAATATTGAATCCTTCAATTTGGTGATGTGTATTTTGTTTCTAGAATGTTTTTATTTCTTGAATTTATGTAAGAGAAAGTTCAAATTTGTGTCATAATATAATATATAAAAAAATTAGTTTTTTAATGTTTGTCAAATATATAATTTAGTTAGATTCCTTTTCTAATTGAAAATGTTTACTAAATACATATATAGTATCATTTTGGAGTTAATTTATCAATAAAAAATATGTATTCAATTTTTTAATATTCTCATATAAATAATATTTAGAAAAATCTAAAAACATATTTTTTAGATTTAGAAGTATAGTTTTTAAAAAATATATAGTTATTAATATTAATTTCTTTAATATCGTCATTACAAGTAGGTCATCAACATAAAAAATATTGTTTTTAGTTTTTGTGTGGTTATTTTAATTCTAGCACTTAGTGGTTGCCCTTTGTTTTGTTAATCTTCATTATATTATATTCCTTCTACGTCATATATATGTGTGTATGTGTGTGTACATATATATTACATATATGTATGCATATGTGTATACATATATATTACATATATGTATACATATACTTACATATATATGTATATATGTGTGTGTGTGTATGTGTGTATATGTATATGTATGTGTATATGTGTATATTTATATGTATGTATGTATTCCTTCTATGAAATGATGATTTTATATACATACTAACACCCATGGATGTTATGTACACCAAGTGCAAAAATATTCCAATACAAAAATATAATAAACAAAAAATAATTAAGAAAAATATGCTTATAAAAAATAAATGAAGAATTAATTGCGGTGTCTATTTCTTTGGGAGAATTTATGTGGAACCTTGCATGAGTGTAACATGAACCCCTATCACCAATGCCTTGCTAAAGATGAGGTGTTTTGTGTGGTCAACTTGAACACATTTGTGTGACATGAAAATTCAACATCCATTGTGGTGCACACGGATTTTATTCCTTTGAGGATTGCACCTTCCTACATTTTGATAACGAGGAATGGTCGTTCATTGAATTTATCCATTCGTTGAATGGTGTATAGAGGGTTTGAAGACAGGTAACTTAGATTCTTTAACCTTTTTGTGTTTGTTTTTATATCGATGATGGATTAGGATTAGTTTAAGATTTTGATGGTGAATTTTCAAATTTTGCATGGTAAAACTTGTATTTTCACATATCCTTTGTTGTCATAAATATCATTAGGAGTTTTGTTTTGTTAAAAATCTGTTCATACATCTTCCATGCTACTCTTAAATCTTCTGTCTGTATTTAATTTCGGCCAATGATAATGTTCCTACCATGAAGCTGAGTAGTTACAAGTTCCTCCAGGGTTGTCAATAATCGTCTTTCTGTATTTAATTTCTGGCAATGACAACCTGAAACTTTCATCTGTAATTACTCGTGAGGCATGTTTTCAAACTACTTGTGCGCCTTTTGAATTCAGGCAATATAAGATTCGGTTTCAATGTAAAATTCAATATTGATAGGCTAATCCTGTCTTCAATGCTTTAGAGGTAATGTTTTCAAACTACTCGCGTGTACAAATGCTCCAAAGCGAGCCATATATCCCACATTTAGAGCGCGTTTATAAAAAGAGCATGCATTATTAGAATGCAAAGGATCATTAAGCACGACCTTACTTGAACAGGATCTGTTCTGAAGGTTGTACTACTTGATCTGCGTATCAAACACAGACAAGCACACAAATCTGGAAGATGAAATAAGGCTCTGAGGCCAGAGCGCGAATATTGAGGTTGTTGTCCGCAACTGACCTCCCGATGAACGTCCTGCCCGCTGATTCTAAGCGAGCAGTTGAAGGCCTTGGAGCGTTCTGACAGATTCACCCCTTTTCCTAATTATTTTTAATCAGCACCGATAATCAACGGACAGAAAGCTTTTAAAATGGTCGATCGGCCATAAAACGAATCTTTGCCACTCATGTCAACATTAGAAGTAGGCCTAGTTACATAGCTTATTATATAAGCCTCCATGAAAGCACTGCTACAGATGGAAGAAACAATTGTGATATTCGTAAAATCGTTGGTTAACCATAGGAGGTGAAAGATTTTGCCCTATACAAGTTTAATTCTACTACCTACCCTTAGTTCATTAAATTTTGACTAGAACACGTTGGCTACAAAGACGCAGATCTCTTTAAAATCTTTAGATTATTAAAAAAAATGTGTCTATTAATTTCTTAAATGAAAAGTTATCGTCTTTCATAAGAGTATCTATGATACATAAGAAAGTTGTAAGTGGAGATTACACTTATTCATCAATTTATGACACCTACCATGACACTCATAAGACATCCTTAAATGGAGATAATAGAATCAAAATTAAGCATTTAAGTTGGTGACCAGATTATGACAAGCTTGTGACATGTGTCCAAACTCTTTCATGTTTAACAATTATCCATCAAAATCCACCCTTCCACATACAATGTTTTAGTGGTTCATAGATCCTGGCTAAAGTTCCTAATGAACTTCTTATAGAAGCTTTCTGACTCATGGAAAATTCTAACCTCTCTAGTGTTGTACATTATTGGAAACTCAATAATTTCCTTTATTTTCTATAGATCCACTACCAATCTATCTTGAGATACCAAAAATCCCAAGTGTATTATTTCCTTTTACACAAAACTACACTTTAATTTTATGCATAAAATTTCCTTCTATAGATTCTCTAAAATCTACCATAGGCGTTCAAGATGCTCCTCACTAGTCTTTATATACACCAAAACACCATCCAAAAAAAAATTATGTATGAAAGGTTTCAAAATTTCATTCATCAATCTCATAAAGGTTCCTAGCACAATGGTCAATCCAAATGACATGACTAGTCACTCAGATATTCCATCCTCCATTCCAAAACGTTTCTTCCACTCATCTCTTTCACATATTCTAATTTGATGATAGACACTTTTTAAATCAATATTGGAAAATTAGTGTTCCCTACTCAAGAAACCCATTAGGTCATCCATGTGTGGTAATGGAAACCCATACTTGACTATAGTATCACTTATGGCATGAGAGTATGTATACATCTCTCATTCCCCCCTTCTTTGACACAAGTACTATATGTATGGTGCAATGGATTATACTCTCTCCAATTAGAATTGCCATCAAATCCTCCACTTTTCTACTCAATTCCACACTCATGTCTTGACTCATTTTATGCAGCATCTTGTTAGGAAAGATAGACCCTTGAATCAAGTTCATGTAATGTAAAATTCTCTACACTGATAATAATCACTCTACAATATTACAATATATGACATCCTCAAATTCTATGGGTCATTCTTCCACTTCATTCTCCTTGGACAATCAAAAATTACTTCTTCTACCACATGTTACACAATTAGCACATAATGTTCACTCATGCACTTATTCTACTTCCTTCAAGAATTTGTTGACTAATAAAATTATAATGCCCATCCATCAACAACACTTTCCTCCACCATCAACAGATTCGATTCATTTTTTTTCTAATTTTGGTGATAATGAATGTGTTCGTTCGTCCATAATGTATGTCACACATTTTATATTTAAAAAACTTTCCACACAACACATAATATACATCTATTTGAATCACATTACACCATATTTCATCTATATATCATCCACTATGGAAATAAATCAAACATTGATCTCTCATAGTCATTTGCTAACCCTTTTTTAGTCATGACATGTAGAAAGGGCTAGGATGTTGTACTAGTTTCAAGCCAACATCTCTTCCATATGTTGAAGCACGTGTTGGCCATGGTCAAACATAATAAAATTCACAACAAATGCTATCTCTTGAAATAAAATTAGACTCTAATAATAGAACATAATTGTCTCAAGGCATCAACTGTCAGGGCCTAATGTACATGATAACTCATAAGTCCATTGTGGATACTATTTAACAAGGGGCCTTTATGGTTTAAGAGTCAAATACTAGGGTTATCTAAATGACTATAATCAAATAAGAAAGTTCAAACCCTAAGATGATCATTGGATTTCTTATTATTTGATGCTTAGATAATTTGCATAGTTAAAGACATAGAAAATACATGGAAGAAGAAAAGGGTTAGAATTCCTACTAAATAAAATTGCTCAAATTAACACACAAATTTGCAACTAGATATTGTAAAACCAATCTATATTTCACTAGAAAAATGTATAATTATATATAGGTGATGCAAGCTTCAATATAAAGTTTCAAATCATGAAAGAGACTATGTAATACCCAAAAACATGACACAATTCCATAATATTTAACATAATGATGGAAACTTCAAGTCACTTTTGATATTTATATGTGCATGACAAGCATTGGATATACAATCATAGATCTTCAACAATTTGAGACAAAGTCCACATTTAGATGAGAAGAAACCATGGCGAAAAATAGAGAAATAATATTTCTTTATTGCTAGTACCATAGTTACCAACAATTTCTCTCATACAAACAAAAATGACAAATTGACGGCCCTTTTATAGAGACAAGGCACCAAAAGTCAATTACAAATGAATGAATCAGATTAAATATAAAAAATGAATGGTTAAAATTTAAAATATAAGAATATTCTCTTTACAAAATAATATCTCATCAGTAAGTACATATCTCAAGAATATTAATTTGATGTAGAGTTTACTATTAGGATCCATCGCTTGTCTATCTTATTGATCATTCATTTCAACTAGGATTTTATCCTATTCAACTTCCCTTCTTTGATAGTATCCATAAGATACTATTTCCTTGACCATTACAACTCAATCCTATTCATGTATGAATTTTCATCTGAATCATTGGAATCCAAAGGATGAATTGACTAAGTTAGTATATCCAAAATTTTGTTGAGTGTCAGTCCTTGTGTACTCTTTTTATGACCTGGCTCATCTTCATCATCCTATCAATGATTTCCATGTTAAAATACCTTTCCTATTTATCAAGCTTTTTCAACACGAGTCTTATGAAATTAGATAAGACATCATCAATATTTTCAACTTTATTTGAAGAAAACACTAGTCATTCAACCCTTCAATAAGTGCAATCTCCTCATACTTAAACTCTTGTAGCCTATAATTCAGCCTATTCATTTTTCCTTAACATTATGTGATTAGATTCTCCTCCCATTTGAGTAACTCAACCCATCACATGAGTGAGGAATGGATTGATTATCCCATATATTCTCCTTGATGAGAGTATGATCATCTAATTCCTCTATTTCCAAGAGTCTAGTGAATTCAATTTCATTCTTTTAATGACTACTGTCGCATTTCACAATTAGCCAAGCTTGAGTTTATCTTCTTCTTCTTGTACTAGCTTGTTGACCCATTCTTTCATAGCATTAGATATGGTCATCTTATCTAGGGAAGAGGTATTTTAATTTTTTTATTAGTACTAGAGAGGTGTAAGAATCATCGTCTTTTCTCAATGGTCCTACAAGATACCTTATGTATTCTTGCAATTCTTCGATTTTCTTGTTTAGTTCCTACTTCTTCTACTTGTCCATTTGCATCCAATCATTTGCAACAATTACTATGTACTATAGTTCTAGGATTTCTTGCTCTTTGATAGCATGTCCTAGGTTAACTCTAGATACTTGATAATTTGTTACTTGTTGATATCCTTACAGTCTTTGTCTACCATGGGGGTAGCAATTTGAGCAATTTTGGATCTATTTTCATCCCTTGTGATGGATGATATGATCTTGGCCCTATTTTTGGTTCTAGGAGTGTCAATCTAGTTTAAAATTATGTTGAAATCAACAAGGACTACACATATGGGCATTGCCATAATAGTGTGTCCTACTTATGGGACATCCTAATTTTTTTTCTTCAGAAATCACATATTTTGTAGAAAAATGAATGATTTTTAAGACTTGAGGGGTACCATCTAAAGGGGTTTAATTGAAGAGGGTTAGATAAAACCTTGTTGAAAATAGCCCTCTAGTCTTAAATCAAACCCTTGATGGAGTCTCCTCCATACCTATCAACATGCTGACAAAAACCCAATTGTGTGTCGCCTTTTGGAAGATCAAATGAAGTCATTTAGAAATTATATTTTGTAAGTAGGCATCCCTTAGTATAATATTTCCAAAACCTACGATTTTAAATATATTTCATTTGATTATTACATTTATTTTATATTTTCTAGTGAACATAGGTTTTTCAACGAACATCAAGGCATGCATTCCACACATGCAAAAAAATAAAAAAATAAAAAAGAGAAAAAATCTAAAGAGTATCTAATGCAGTAGGTATTGATGTCCTTGTTTCAACAAAAAAAAAAATGTTAATTTGGATATATATAGAAAGAGTTATGCTGTATGGTATCAAACTATGTCTAAATTATAACCATTCTTTTTAAAAATTAATTAAAAACAATATGCAACAAAAAAAATGAAAAAATATCTCCACACCAGATATTGGTGTTAGAAATCTATTATTAAAGATTTATAATTTATCCAAATTTTATAAAATAAGTTATGTTGTATGGTATAAATGTCACTTTTTAAAATATGGTTAACTATAAAAAATAAGTTATTAAAATTTATGTAAAAAGAAATTACAAATTATTTCTTAAATTAAAAAACAAATACATTTAGAATCCGCATAAAAAATCTCAAAAAACACTAGTTCGTATCATCTTCAAATTCTTAACGATTTAGTTTCTATAGGTGTTAGAAAGTGAAATTTTCGTTAAAAATACTAGTTTTAATGTCCCACCTTGGCCAAAAAGTGGGACACAATATTATGGGTTGGCCCATACCTATGATTGTTTCCTTTGCACTTCCACCTCTAGCCCAATAGGAGTAGTTATCATTTGATATTCTTATGTTCATCCTTGTTTCTTTTTCTCTTGTTGTGCAAAATCTTGTACCTCAGCCTCCCATTGCCATATTTATTGTTATTTTGTCCTCATAAGACTAGATGTTTTTTCTTGTTCATAGTTGTTACTTCTTGAGGAATATCCTCTATTATTTCATGAATTATCTCTACTTGAATTTGTCCTTGAGTAGAAGAATCATTTGCACCTCTATTAACTTGAACTTCTTCAACCTTCCCAATCTCTTTAGCTTCCATATTTATTTGTATTTCTTCAATCATGGGGTCGATTTCTTTATTCAATTCTCGAATAATGGAATGAGTTGAAAAAATAGGGCCAACCTCATTATCCATCACTTCCATCATTGCTTGGAAAGATATTGTATTTCCTTCCTAATCTAGTTGGGGGGCCTCAGGAGAAATATCTTCCTCTAAATTAATGATATTTTCTTTACTTGTTACACCCCCTTGTGCTTCTTCTCTTTCCTCCCACTATTGGGATATCTAAATGGTGTTGGAAAATGAGGGGGAGATAAAAATTGTGTATCCTTTATTAGATATTGTGTTGGTATCATTACCATTGGTTTATCATCCACTAGTGGTATGGATTTATCTTGTATTATTACTACACAAGTTTATTGTGTTGGAGGAGTGAAGGATGATGACATAGTGGAAATAGTCATTTTTTGAAGTTTCAAGAACATTATTGGCCATTGGTTTAGTCCACTTTGGTTTTGGAATTGGTGTATCGTGGATTTTCTATATTTCATAGGTCGTGTGTAGAATGAATTCATCATCCTTGACTTAGTCTAGAACTTTATGTGTGTTGAACAAACTTGATTTGGGTTGTTGTCATCCTACAATTAATGGAGTAATTAGGAATATCACCTAATGATTAATTAGTCATTAATCAATTATTATGTCCCTTATTAATTTAATTACTTAAGCTAAACTTAGGAGTGCTTTTTTATTATTAGATTGGGCTATTTATAGGTCAAGTTGTCTCATTGCATAAGATTATGACACTTGTCATAATCTAATCAAATTCTCATCTAGGGTTTGCACTTTTTTATTGTATAAGCATTCATTTGTACTTTGTAGTCATTCACAATTCCATTCAATTGACAATACAATTATAGGTTAATCTCAATATCAAATGCTTGTATGGACTCAATCATTCTCTGAAGGTTACATGAGGATAATAGTTGCTTTGATGTCATGTTTGTGATAGGTGTTTTGGTTGTAGGGGATTTCTAAGAGTCGCGGGGTTTACTATCAACTCCAACATGGTATCAGAGCACCAAATTTGTGACTTCCTATCTAAATTCTAAGAGATCCAAAAAAAATTGGAAATATTTTTTTCTTAGTGTATTTTGGAGAAAAATATTTTTTGGGCTTTTTCTCAAAATTACGAGAAACCATATAGGCATCTATTATATTTTGTAGACAATGAGTAGATCTTGTAAAAAATACTATCAAAATAACACAACACAACCATTTTCCCTATACGTAAAGTTTTTTTTTTTTTTACCAAATTGCATGTTCTACTTTTTTGAATTAAAAATTCTTTCTAGGTTTTGTAGGATCAAAATATTTTGTGGGTATCTATTAGTTTTTGCATGCAATGAGTAGATTTTTCAAAAATCAAATCATAAGGGTTGTGCATGTCTACTAGCTATTGGCTGGCTAAATTTACTCCATTTTACAAAAAATTATAATTTGGGCATATGATATTGAAATCAGGAAAATGTGATATTGTTCGAAAGTTGGTTATGTGCACTTTCCAGTGGTGGATATCTCATCATCAAATTTGTCTACTGGTACATTTTATTCTTAGTCAAAGGAAAATCATAATTTTCTGCTTTCAAGCTTATAAATTTTTGCCTCTATCTTTGATTTTTGCGATTTTTGTGGCATTAGAAAGGTATTTCAGAGCATGTCAAATCTATTTATGTACTCTATTTAGAATCTTACCTAGGTACATTTTATTCATTTTTCTTGTGATTTCACTTTTTTTTTAATTACTTGGACGTCTTGACACTTGGAAAGGATATGTTTGCATGAGATGACTTCATTTGATCTATTATATGCATTGAGGTTATTAGTCTTTTATTTTTTCATTTGAGAAAATATCATAGGTTTTTCTATTCATCCTTTTGTGTTCATCTTAAAAAAAGATAAACTATGAGTCTGGGTGAAACGACATCCTAACACATCTTAGGTGGTTTGATATTTTGCCTTATATTTATGGACTCATACCTACACTAAACACACCAGTGAGTTATTTAGTATGGGGTATTATTAGTGATCATGTTGTAGGAGTGATTTTATCTTGTGTGCAAGGGAAATTGTATTCAAAATGAAAGGAAATTACAATAAAAAACCTAACATAAGAATTCTAGAAACAATCAGATAAGGGGAAGAGAGAGCTCAAATATTTATAGATTTTGATGAAAACCCGATACCATGTTGTAGCCCTCGATGGAAACCCATTAGGTCATCCATGTGTGGTAATGGAAACCCACACTTTACGGTGATATTACTTTTGGCATGAGAGTATGTATACATCTCCCATTCCCCCTTCTTTGACACAAGTACTATATGTATGGTGTAATGGATTATACTCTCTCCAATTAGAGCTGCTATCAAATCCTCCACTTTTCGACTCAATTCCACACTCATGTCTTGACTCATTTTATGCAGCATCTTGTTAGGAAAAACAAACCCTTGAATCAAGTTCATGTAATGCAAAATTATCTACACTGATAATAATCACTCTATAATATTACACTATATGACATCCTCAAATTCTATGGGTCATTCTTCAACTTCATTCTCCTTGGACCATCAAAAATTACTTCTTCTACCATATGTTACACAACACGCATGCACTTATTCTACTTCCTTCAAGAATTTGTTGACTAATAAAATTATAATGCACATCCATCAACAACACTTTCTTCCACCATAAATGGATTCAATTCATTTTTTTCTAGTTTTGATGATAATGAATGTGTTCTTTCTTCCATAATGTATGGAACACATTTTATATTTTAAAAAATTCCCAACAACACATAATATACATCTATTTGAATCACATTACACCATATTTCATATGTATATCCTCCACTATAGAAATAAATCAAACACTGATCTCTCATAGTCATTTGCTGACCCTTTTTTAGTCATGACATGTAGAAAGGGCTAGGATTTTGTACTAGTTTCAAGCCCAACTTCTCCACCATCCTACAAGAATCTAGGTTTTATTTGCTCCCTCCATCTATGAGCATTATACAACATTTACCAATTGACTTACACCTAGTCTATAAAATTCTCTTTCTTAACCAATGTTCTCGATAATCAGTAGTAACCTTGAATAAATACCTTATGCAACATCAAGTTCTCTACTCATGATGTCACACTGTTCATCTCACTAATACAATCATCACTCTCTTAAGAAGTGTGCACTTTCTTCTTAGCTTATCCTCTTATTTCTCCACTTATAAACATTCAAATTATTGATGATATACCTCCCTATATCTAAAGAAAGTACCACTAAAGTCCTTTTATGACCTCATCTATGTCTAAATTTCCTTTTTTTGGAGTCATTCTACTCTTTATAATATAATGTGCCACAATTGGATGTTGCGGTCTCCTTCAATGTAATATTTTCTTCATTTTTTCCCATGTCTTTCCTACCACCATTACCTTATGCTCTTTGTTACTCCATATATAGTTTCTCCTCTATTCTTAGTGTGAGGTTGTTTGCACTATCCACATTCTAGATAGAAAATAAATAAATATCATCTAGGATATCACCTTATAGCTTGTTCAAGTATCAAAACACCTTCTTTACATCATCCTCCATGTGTCCCACCCAAAATATATGTTTGTAAAATCCTAGATGTATTATTTAATAGTCATTCCCTTCTACTACAAATTATAGAATTTCTTTAGCAAGTCCATATTATAATTTTCTTGTAATAATTTAGCCTTCATGTATTCCACCACTTAATATTACTTGATGATCTTTGGCCTATTATTTCATACCTAATCTTTCTACACATAGTCTTAATGAGGAGTATTTTGACACCCCTATCTTCAAGTAGAATGTGAACACTCTACTTCTCCTGAAGAGTTGATCAATTGTAAAGATTAGTCAACTCCAAGGTTCCTTTATTCCAATTCATGAAAATGTAGGAAAAACTAAGTGGCCTATGTGGTATGTTTAACAACGAGGTCTATTTGGTGAATATCAAACTCGATAGATTCTTGCAATCCAAGTGCTAAATTTGCTAAAATAGTGGATGAATCATAGATTTTTAGATAAAATATATCTATTCTACCTCTAATATTATTATAATCTATGTCCCTAATCTAATCTTAATCTAATAGATCAAAATAAGTTAGGGAATAGAAAGATAAACATAAATAAAAATGACAATGTGATGAAATCCAAATTAACTAATAGTGTAGTAACTAGTATTCACACAATCACATACAAAATAGGTGCAAGATTATATGGAATTTTAAATAAAGATATTTAAATTAACTACATAAAATCACCATATTCCATGTGTAGATTTTATAAATTACTCTACTATATAAACACATTCAAGATATTCTTAAAGTTATTTGACTCAAAACAAAACAAAACAAAATACATCACCACCAAAGCTAGAAACTTTCTTTAATAGAACACATGATCTTTTAATTAGTTTGCAATGAGTATTTTACAACTATCAAAAATATTTTCCACACTAAAAATTCAAGAGTTTTCTTGTTTTACCAAAAGTTCCAATAACCCTAAAAAACCCCCCCTAAAATAGAAATAAGTATCCAACTATGGTTTCCAAAATAAATATTATAAGAGCATAATGCCCTAAATTTAACACTCAAAATACAGTTAAGGACAAAACACGACTATCAAATTTTGCTCAAGAACACTTTCAAAACTCTCAAAGTTTCTACCAAAAAGGCACAACAAGGAAGCATACAACATTTGACCAGATGAAGATTAATATATTTAGATAGACAACTAAATTGCTTACACAATCCTAGAAAGGTTTTCAAAAGGGGACATGGAAATCAAATCATCTAGTTGGACTAATTAAGTCCATCTGGATGATTTGATTTCCATGTCCCCTTTTGAAAACCTTTCTAGGATTGTGCAAGCAATTTAGCTGTCTATCTAAATGTATTAATCTTCATCTGGTCAAATGTTGTATGCTTCCTTGTAGTTCCTTTTTGGTAGAAACTTTGAGAGTTTTGAAAGAATCATATTATAAGAGCATGTCGACCTAGGCTCAAATTTGATTCTTAGGTTGAAAGCTTACAATTTCGAAGATAAAATGATTTTTTACATTAAATGACATAATTCGCTAATTGAGACCCAAAAGAATAGAACACATCCTAAGAAGGTTGGCCCAATTAGAACAAGAAGCAATAGGAAAGAGAGAGGTGATCCCAAATTAGTGTTATGAATTTTATCACCTTCACTACTCTAGGAACTACACTTAGAATTTATTTAACGCTTTCAAAACAAGACTAGAGTCTAGAGTAGTTGTGTATTGGACCTTAAACTTCTCATACAAGAGGGTTTTGTTAATTAACTCTTCTACCTTGATGCAAGAGATGGTACTCACATCTCAACACATGCTAAAATCCTCAATCACAAAACACATCAACATATTTGCAATAAAGAAATGTGATTGAAACAACATAAAAAATCTACCACAAATGTCTCAAGTTCTCATTTAGAACACTGTTGAAATTCCAGGATTACAATGAATAACTGAATTATATCAAAAGGTCAGCCATGGGGGCTGGTCCAAACCACTTTAAATATGATTTATAACTGAGATATAACAACAAATAAACTGATTAGCAACAACCTATCATGGCCTTTTATTGGCTAAAGAATCTAGGGTTTCTAAACTATGGATTGAAGGGGATTCCCTTAACATTATAAAGTGTCTTATGAAGAGTAACCCGTCATCATGGTCTATATCCCATCTAATTAATGATTCTATCTTTATCATTAATACTTTTGATAAGGTGAGAATTACTCACGTGTTTAGGGAGGCTAATTCGTTGGCTGATGGGTTAGCTAATTTAGGAGTGATGGCTCAAATTAATTGGAATACTTATGATTCCTTTCCACTTAATCTTCAGAACATATCCAATTATGACTAGTTGTCATGTCAAGGATGTGGTTTTTCTTCCTTGGCTAGTTTTTGCACATTGAGTTCAGTGTATGCTTTGTTAATTATTGCTTTTTAGATGTTTGTGAGATTATGGGTTGGGAGCTAAGGTATGACAGTACTTGGTTTGGTAGGCTCACACATTTTGTGGGTATTTTTTGCTTTTCCTTGTGGTTTATTCACCTAATTTTCCCTATGCAGAAGATCAAAGAGCAGGTGGAGTGTTGTTTGTTGCATGCCGCCATGGGAGGTGCCCGTTGCAAAGTGGAACCAAGCTCTTGTGAAGAATTTAGTAGCAATAAAATTGTTTGGGAGCATCTGGAGAAGGGTGGAGTCCACCCCTATTTGTTGAAGCTCCATGGTCCTAACCCTAAAGTGACAAAAGCTCTTGTTAGTGGGTGGAACAAAAGGGTTTTGTGCTACCAGGGCGTGGAATTCATCACTAAGGTAACTAGTCTTCCTTCCAAGGGAAGGAAATTTTACAGGGATAGGGTTGTGGCCAAGATGACCTTATCCAATTTCATTAAAGGCTTAGAGAAGCAGAAGCTAAAGTTTATTGGTAGCAGTGGGTATGCACACAAAACTATTAAGCCGCTTTGGAGGGACATTGCTCTTGCTATTATGCAAATTTTCACTTTGGAGGGTAAGTATTTTGTTATCTATGGCTACCACTTCATGTTATTCAATCACTTACGCCATAACTCTCAGGTTTTGTTTCCTTTTTACCTCCTTTCAATGGAAACTAGTATTGAGGATCGTAGGAAGAACCATAGGAAGGCTATTCTCCATGAAGGCCTTATGAAACTCATTTTTTATCACATTAAGATGAAGGTGTTACCTGCTACTCCTAAGACCCCGACTCGTAAAAATGGTGGAAAAAATACTAGGTATGATATTGGTGAGTCGGCAGATGAGTGGGAAGGGGATTCTAAGGAAGATGACTCTAATTATGAGGAGTCATCGGAGGAGGAGAGTGATGTTGTGCCCTTAGCACACACGCCCCGTTCAGAACAGGGACCCTCTTTTCTTTCGCCTTGTCAGGTTGTTTTCATCATCGCCTCATTTTACGTGCCTCCCTTTTGATGTCTCAGATGGTCAATGTTGCTTTAAAGACCACCATAAATTGACCATGCCTCCCTTTTTTTGTTTTGCTGCATTCTGGCGCCTCACAGAGTCCCTCTGGCAGTTTGGCCTTGCCAACGGCCCCGGGCCCTTCTGGGCCCGGGCGTTCGGGATTCTCTCTCTGGGTTTCCCTGCTGGAACTGCCATTCACGGCGGCGTCCGCTAGGCATCCTTCCGAACCTCGGGGTCTGATTCCCTGTCCGCCATTTGCAAAACTTGATGAAATTTTCCTGCGGCATCTCGCCCTCCGGGCCCCGAACCTCGAAGGTCTGCTTC
Source organism: Sequoia sempervirens (assembly GCA_007258455.2). Taxonomy (NCBI): domain Eukaryota; kingdom Viridiplantae; phylum Streptophyta; class Pinopsida; order Cupressales; family Cupressaceae; genus Sequoia; species Sequoia sempervirens. The sequence goes on from VDFB02041323.1 coordinate 22,489, forward strand.
CGGGGATCTGTCTGTGTTTCGCCATCCGCAACAGCAGACTGCCTACGACATCCCGCCCCTCGAGTCCCACCAGCATTATCGCTGACCGCAGTTTGCGAGAGTCCTTCCCTGCCATGGGGTGTCTCGGGCCCGACCGTCCAGAATTCCATGATGGTTTCGCCGTCCATGATGACGAATCCCTGGCGGCATCCCGACCTTCGGGCCCCGACCCGCTTCCCCCCGTCGCCGTTCAACCAAATGAAAACCTCAAGTGGCCACCATGTTGCGCCTCCCCGGCCGCCGGGCCCCGGTTCTCCCGCCGTCGTCGCCGACCATTTGAATCCACCAACCTTTTCGCCATTGTACCTGCATTAAATGCGAACATTAATGGAAGTTACGGGTATAAAATACCCAATCTGACCCGTCATTTTCATCTCACAAGATTGCAGAGTGATTGGACAACCTGCAATTTGGAGCCCGCCATCTTCGACATTGTCATGCTCGTCATCCTCAGCATCATTTCATCGACCATAGGTGGATCCCACGACTCCCGGCATAGCGTGTTTGAGGTAGGCCATCTATTTTCCCTTCCCGAGCTTTGTTTCATGATTTCGAGATATTTAAATGAATGAACAATCATTAAGAGGGCATAGGGTAGTAAAACATGGAATTGCGCACAAAACCCACGTATTAGAAAATCGAAAGAAACCTCTAGGAAGCCCTCCTTGCCGATCCAGAGTTTCTCCTTGTCACGGCTATTTTTAGCGCAGGGAAAATGTCCTCCTCGGGCCCGAGACCCGCCTTCACCGTCTGTTAATAAACCTTTGAACAATCCTGCCGATGGCAATGTCACCTTCTGGGCCCGGTTCGTCGGACTTCCCCGTTTGGAAGTCACCTTGGATTCCGCCATTTGAAGCTGCAAAATGACCCCTGCCTCCCAGCCGTAGGAGCCCGCCCTCCTCCTCACCGTAAGAACCTCATAGTAAACGTATGTCCTTTGGGCCTCTCGGACCCCGGACCCTGGAGTTCCTCCTCCGGGGTTCCGCAGGTGTTTTCCCATCTTCCACGGCGAAACTCGTCCGGCGTCCTGATCTGCGGGCTCCGCCCTCCTGTTTACTGCTGTTGGGTGATTTAAAATCGTTACATCGTTATCACCTCCGGGCTCCAGACCTCGGGTATCCTTGCTCCCTTTTCTGCCGTCCCCACGGCGAAGTCTTTCGGCCCCTCCGTGCTCCAGACCCCAACCTCTGCTCCATTGTTGGCTTGCCTTCTCGCCCCGGTGTCTGGGGTCCGTTCTTGGAGGTCTGCCTTTCTCCCACCGTCGGGAGATTTAACCCCGTCCGTCGGGCCCCGAGCTCCCGTATGCCACTGGATGGCACATGAACTGTTAACGACATTCTGCTCGTCGGGCTCCGTGGCTCGGGACACCTGTCCTCGCCCACCATTGCAAATGAGAAAACTCCGCCCGACGTCCCGATCTCCGAGCTCCACCCTGCCGATTGCCGCCCAACTTAAAATGGGAACCATGCCATCGGGCTCTTACTGCCGGACTTCCTCTCCCGGGCTTCCGTCCGACGTTTGCCATCTCAAACGGCAAAGTTTGGGTGCCTTCCCGGTGTCGTCGGCCTGAATGCTCAAAATGAAATGACATATTTCCGACCGCCATTTGGCCCTCCGGGCCCCAGACTCGAGAGTTTCGTCTTCGGATTTCCGTCTGTCATCTGCCGCTCCAAACTGCTATCTTCCGATAGCTTTCCGACCTGTGACCTCTAAACTCTCCTAAATTGATCCAAGCAGACCCAAATTTGAGATCTAACTTCGACCCACATGCTGAATCTTGGTCCTCTTCATCATGAACCTCTTGAAATATTAAAATGTGACCAAAGAAAGTCTCCAGGAGCTTTCCACTGCGTTTTCCCTTCCAAACAGCATTCCTGCCAGGGAAGTCCGGCCATCCGGGCCTGAATTGTCTAATTGCCCTTAATCAAAATATCAATAACATATTGAGATGAAAGTTCATGATATGCTTGATTGATTATTTGAAATAGATGTTATTTTCAAGATGTTGACTAACAGGAATGCTTTTTATGATCTATTGTGCTGACTTTGTCCTTGCTTGCAGAATATATGGAATCAGGTGCAGGAACTTCAGGGACATCCGTCGAAGGGGACAAGGGGAAGAATTCAGGAAGGACCCCTCGAGGGAAAGAAGACAAGCACCAGATGAAGTACCAATTCCAGGGTGAGTCGCTCCACTCAAAGGTCACAACAGACTGGAAGGAGATCACGGATACCAACATTAGCTAGGTGGATATCGATGAATTCACGTAGAGGGTCAGGGTCAATCCAACGACAAAGAATGCAAGGTTAATAAGATAAAGTGGAATAGCTAAAGCTGTCGGATTCCCTCCATCCCTCATGGCTCCCGAATTGGTCATGGCTTGTCGAGAAGCATACCAAACCGACACAAGAAAAATTGTTGATAAGGAGGGCAACATTCTCGCTAACATGTCGCTAGAAGGGATCACCAAGACCTTCCACATTCCCACATTCAAACAGATAGAGGTCCCCACTTTAGAAGAGTGCCAGGCGGTGTGGGATGATAATCCGACTGGATGCAAGAAGTCAATAAATCTACATTGGCTCAAGGAAAGACGGGGCAGCGCTGCGAAGGTTCCTCAAGAGCTCTTCCGTAACAATTTCCACGAGGATTACCACGACCTAGTAACCATGTTGAGCAGGGTTATGGGTCTTCCTACTGCCACCTACTTTTAGGAATGGATGGCATACTTCATTGAACAGATCCTGCGTGCAAACGAGGATGTCACAACAAAGGTTTTGTTCTACTGGGGAGGAATCATAAGCAACTGCTTCCATGAGCAGTTTGTCAATGTAAAGAAGAGCTCCAAATTTTACATGACTTCGTACCTTGTCTATTCCTTTGCAGATCAAAGACAGTACAACAGGTTGTTTGTGGCACCTGATCAGGGGCAGAAGCGAGGACTCAAAGCCTATGATAAATATCCGCAACTCCAGTACTGCAACTTCAAAAGAGATTATTATAGAGTAAACGACGCCTTCATTGGCCACATCATCAGGTTGATTTTCGGAGACTTCAAGAGGAGAGTCTCCCACAATGCCAGAGCGCTTTTAAAACAATATGCCTTTCTCTATATCCAATACCCGAAATTCACGTATATCCAGGCCTAGGGCTTCACTGAAAGGCCGAATAGGCTACCCCAATACCCCAACGATAGAATCATCCTCCTGGAGCTTTCTCGGAGCTGTAGGCAATCTTCAAAACCAAACATATAGCAAGGATCTCCTACCCCATGACCCTTGGCCAGGGCATGTACCATCTGCAAACCTCCTAATGTGCTGGTAACTCCTAGAAGGAGCTAAAGGAGTACCACTTCTACCTACACACTGCTCACCCACGGATGGACTCGCATGGCCACGTCAGGAAAGCGCTGGGGCTAGCATATGCCCATCTTCACAACATTGAAGATTTCTGGGCCGATTGCCAGGATGACAAGGAAGTGCGCGCAAGGCACTACATGCAAATGACGGTGCAGTTCCTAAGAAGGGTACAACCGTTCCTCGTGTCAAACCAAGTCGAAGAGGACAAGTCCACCATCATGCATTCGAGGTACCCGGTAGTCGCCACTCTACCAATACCGTCAATTGACTGGGACGAACAGGAGGTCGACGACCTGGACACCATAACCCAGCCAATCTTGACCCATACCAAGGAGTGGATCGATGGGCAGGTGGCTCATATAAAGTGACAAGGAGTAGTATTGACCTATTAAGGGCTCAAAAGTGAGTCGAGTGCCACAGAATATGTTGTTGCCACCACTTAAATTGGCAGGATTTCCAAGTCTCCTCTGGTCACCAGGTAAAGGAAAAGAAAAGAAATAGAAACCGAGTAGTCCCCAAACCCAAAGGCCCATGCAAAGAAAGAAATGGGAGGCTCATCTCCCAAAAGGCTCAAGCAAGCAGGGAGTACTGCAGAACAACCTTCGATCTAAGAGATGAAAGCAGAAAGTACGGATAAATTGTAGCCTCCCTTGGCTCTCCCTGCCCCTCCTGTTGCACCACCCACCTCCCTGGCTATGGTCACTGCATCCCCGCCGGTAGTGGACATTTATGTCCATCTTTCCCCTTAGCCTCCGACCGAGTCTGTGATAGTTATTGACTCCTCTTCAGGCATGACCACTCAACCTTCCTCTACTACCATGTCACCAATCACATCACTCCCTCTGGAAACAATCACATCACTCCCTCTGGAAACAATAACATCACCTCTTCCCACTGCCACTATGCCCGAGGCTCTTACAAGACATATGCAAAACCTTCCCCCTGAGCTCTCCCAGATCTTGATGGATCCAACTCTCCAAGCAGCCCTTGCCCATGTCCTTGCAACTGCTCAACCTTCGCAACCACTAACAGGGCCACCAACTATGGAGGCCACAATGCTAATCTCAAAGGAATTGGAAGAACAAGAGCGAGAAGCCTCGAAGTTTGTAGAGGAGGAGGCTGATGAGTACCACAAGCACCCAAAGTACGAACACCAAACCATCGACAGTGTGGTTTATGGGGAGGAGGAAACAGACTCTTCCGAGAGTGGGGACGAGGAAGGTGGCTCGGGTGCTAAGGAAATCATTCAAACTTTTGATGATGACCTTGAGGAGGAAATGGCATAATAGCTGAAAGACATTGGGGCAGAGGCAGAAGGGTCACCCCATGATGAAGAAGGGCAGCCACCAGAAGAATAGTAGCAAAAGGATTTGACTGAAGCTGAAACCCATGTTGTCAAAAGCCCCGAGGTTAAGGATACTAAGGAAGAGAAGGAAGGAGAAACAACAAGAGAAGAAAGTCCCATTCAGCGACCACCCACCGGGCTGCCTATCAAACGCCTCGTATTTGTCCATGACTCTGATGAAGAGGAGGATGCTGCCCAAAAGAAAGAAGAATCCCAAAAGGAAAAGGAAGCAGAAATCTTGGCATTGACTGAGAAAGGCGAGGGTGAACGCGATCCACCCAAGGGGAAATCTGTTATGCCCGAGTGGTTGGAGAAGCAACTTGAAAGAATGACCCCTGTGCTAAAGGACCCAAGGGAAAGGTTAGAGGCTATCTTGGCTTGAGCCCAAATCATGACGAAGAAGGAGAAGAAGCCCAAGGTCCGATCCAGAGTAACAATGGATTTTTCTGACTCTCGAACGGCACAAATTGCAACACCCACAATTGGCCAGGCTGAGGTAAGTTATAACATCTCCACCATTGACTTGGGAATCGCAACCAGAGAGCAGAAGGTCGAACACCTTGAAGAGTCAGTGGCTACAGTGGTGCACCTGATAAAACAAGATAAAATCTCAAAGGATGAGCTCAAAGCACAGGTTGCAGCCTTAACGGATTACATACAACAATGGTCTTCAGTAGACGATCTGCCTACTACATCCATAGCTGCACCTCAGCTGCTTTCCAAAGAATAGATCGACAAGATGGAAAGAAGAAAGAACTTGAAGAAGACCACAAAGGACTGGTTCCGATGAGTCTCATACGTCGGAAGCATGGGAATTAGCAGGGTTGTGCGAATAGCCAACAAGTTCTTGGACCTAATGCAGCTCTAGAGAGCACAAAGAAACTCTGCACCAATTTCCCCGCAACTTACGACTCCACCTTTCCAAGGATTGAAGCTATCCTTCGGTTGCCTGAAGCCACGTGGGAGGAGAATCTTGCATTTAAGAAAGAAGATCACTAGCTGATGGATGTGTGGCACCGAGACTTTGACAACCGAAAGGAAAGGTTAGAGAAAATCATGAGCAAGGTGGATCCGGACATGGAATGGATCAAAGAAATCTGGGCAGAATGTGCTCGATACCTTAAGCTGATGACAGACTGATATGCCCACTATGTAAATGGATCCCGAAAAGATAAAGCCCTACTTTCAGGAGAAGATGAAAGACGGGATGGCTAGAGAAATCACAACAAAATTCCTAAGTTTTGCTACCCGCGCCTTCGATCAATCGAAGCTGTTTAGAGACCAAGGCTCAAAGTATGATGAGGATTGGAAAAGGCTGGAGGATAATGCTAAGGAGTGGAGCTACCAGGCGCTGCGATGTGAAATCCTCAAAATAGACAAGCTCCAATCAGTCATCCTCAAATACATAGAATACATAGCTTCCGAGGGACAAGAAGACAGCCCTGCTAAAGATGAAGAACTTCCTAAAGAGTAGCTACAACAAAATAATCCGCTAAATTACAAAAGAGCTACAGTGCCATTAGCAAGAAGACGAAATAGGGTAGAGACAAAATGTAATTTTAAATTGTGAGATATTGAGGGGTAGGTGAAACCCTATTTTGTAATAAATTTTGGCCACACAATGTGAATTAATTTTGGCCATTCATTTGACTTTTGAAAAACTATAAATAGGGCTCTCCTCTCATTTGCAAAGAGAGAGTTGAGTTGTAAAAACATGCTGCAAAAATTTATAAAGAAAAGACATTGACTTGGTGTATTTCCTTAGTTTCTCTCATGTTGTTTGATTCAATTTCCAATGTTAGATGTTTGATTTATGTTTTATTGCTGTTTTAGTTACATGTTTTCTCTCTTTGGATAGATTTTAGGAATGTTGTTATGTGATTATGAGAATTTCTGCCATGTTGATGATTTCTTTGTCCATACTTTTTTCTATTTGCTGATGGTAGATAACTGTGGAAAGTTAGCCTGGACTTGATTTCAAAGCTGCTCAAAACATTTATCTTTGATTCATGCATGTATGTGGTGGATGAAGGATAAAATATCTGCAGACTTTAGAAGATAGCATAATTTCCATGATACTGTGAAATCCTTGGTTAAGTGGGATATTGTTTTGAGAAATTGTCCATTGCAGGAACTCCATTATCACTATTCATAGTTGCATACTTAAGAATTTTCCCTCTTTCTCGCCCTTTTTTTTTTTTAATGACTGACCTATGTTAAGATTCATTGCACATTGTAAAGCCAAATCCAACAACAAAATGGAGTCCAAGCTTGTTGTTTGAACCTATAGCCAACGCATAATAACTTTCCATCCTAAGAACTCCATTTCAAGATCCAACTTCCATACTTTGTATCCATACCTTGCATTTCCTGCGTAAGACCGCCTTGTGATTCTAGCAAATCACATCAAACTACTGAGGTATCTATGCATTGTCATGACCTGACATCCGAGAGACCTTGGGATAGTGTTATGCAATCTGATTGTGGAAGATTGTCTTTCAAGAGAGGTAGTGCACCTGTGCACTGCCTGTGTTGAGAAGTGCATAAAAATACCATCAATAGAACTGGCGCTAGAGGGAGGGCAATGGTGGAAATATCAATTTAAGGGATAAAAGTGAAGCTGAATCGAATCGGATCATTCTCCCCAGAGAGATTTCAAAGAGTTCTACGGTCAACACCAAACAAGGGAGAATTTGAAGAATTGTAGCCTCCTATGAGAGAAAAGCGAGCTCAAGGAAGTAGCGTTGCCTCTTCCTCTTCCTCTATTCCAACCACCTCCATTCCACCCTCACCTTCATTTGGCTGGCCTTTGTCTTCCACCCGACCATCTCAAACTACATTTGCACCTCCTATCTCTGATAGCCAGGGGATTGCTCCTCTCCTGGCCCTTCCAACCCAGGGTAAAGTCTAGTCGGCCGCCGCTCAAGTACAGTCCCAGATTGTAGTTTTATTGTAGCTACAACCCCAAATTTCCATTCTCCAATAGCAGATACCACCTCCGCCACCCTCCATGGCTTGGTTAGCACATAACCCTTCGCTGATACATTTCGCTGCTTACAATGATATGCCCAAGAATCCGGAGGGCTTTTGTTTGAAGTTTCATCCGTGTGACCTACAAAGAACAGTTGAGGAGCATATCAAAAATATTCGAGACAACAATCACCGAAATGCAAATCAACCACAAGGATGTTGCATGTCGCATTTTTCCGCATTCATTGGGGGAAGATGCCTTCTATTAGTACATCAACCTACCGAGGGGGTCCATTACCTCATGGAACCTGATGAAGAATGCCTTCGTGCAGAAATACAAGATCCCCATCAGCCCTTCAGAGCTTTACCAACAGTTCATGTCTATCAGGAGGGAAGTCAACGAACCTATTGGCTCCTTTAATGACCACTTCATCAGGCCTACACAAGGCTTTAGAACCTGTACCTCGATAATGATGTGGCAGCTCTCTCAGTCTATTATGCGGCGCTAGAAAACCTCACGTCGGCCTTGGTGAAAAGGATGCGCCCACCGCTCACTACCCTGGTGACCGCCTATGCGAAGGCCGTTGTCGCTAGTGCAGACTTGGGGCAGAATATCTCTGGCCCGCTACCTTCTTTGGGGCCGGTAGTCCACTCAATGCAGATTCAGGGGCTTAATCAGGCATTTGCTCACCAAACCCCTCTTATGAACCAAGTACCTCAATTGCCTATGGTACCACATCTAGGGCAGCCATTGAATTATATGCCTCCCACGCCTTCCTATTTGCAGCCTCAGCAACAGTATAACTATTCTCAGGCTGCTCCACAACAACAAGCGTATCCCCAGCAACCCCAGGTGCCATTGTACCTATCGGGACTGGAGTTTCCTCTAGCCTATCAGAATCAGTCGGCAGCCCCACCCGCTTTTATCCAAAATTCGGCGTCGTCGCCCGAGAACAGGACTGAGAAAGACAAGTTAGAGGAACTGACCGAGATGATAAAGAAAATGTCCACAAAAATGATGCACCTAAAAAATCAGAATAACTAGTTGTAGGCCTTCCAGCGTAATTTTTAGGCCAATCTCAATAGGGACAACTGAGACAATAGGGACAACATGGATAATCGAGAAGTAGGCACTTCCTCTGGGAAAAATTATGATAGGGGGCAGAACGCCAATCAAAATGCAAGGAGACCCTCTCAGAGGCAGAATTAGACGTGGAACACTAGGCCCAACAATGGTGGTGTCCCTACACCTTTTGATCAACTGGAAAGTAACGAAAAAATTTCCAGCGGTGTATACCTTGTCGAGGTAGCCTTGTCTGGATGGTGTCAAATTCACAAAACCAGCAGGCACTCCGAGTTGGATTGTCCCAAGTTCTAGACAGCTGCTGAATTCTTCTAGGTGGAGGTGCAGAATGCAGTAGACAATGCTGGCTGTAGGGACATCGTCCCATCCGAGCCATATGATTCCTCCTATCTCATGGTTAATCAAGCACCGTTCCCATGATGTGACTGCAACGAGCCCGAAGTCGAGTCTACTCCTATTGAGGATGAAGAAGCACAAGAGGTAAGTAATGCACAAACCTTGGCTCAACTCTTTGATTCAGTAGATAATGGTCTGGTAGATGAAGAAGAATCATTTGTAGATGAGGTCCACATGTTCCATCAAAGGTCGACTCCCTACTTCCTTAAGAATAGATAGGCGGGTGGACCCTTTACAACTTCTACCCCACCAAACAATTTTGCCATTCCGCCTGATCCTAATGCCAGCAATAACCCTGGACTTCCTCATATACCCACCCAATACCTCAATAAGAACGGATCTCAAAACTAGTCACAAAATCAGCCTCAAGGCCAATCCCAAAATTCGTCTAGTCAAACGAAGATCCAACCTCCTAGTTCTGCCATAGGCCAAGCTTTTAGCTCAGAAATTGAGCAAATGGGTGAATATGTAGCAAAAGAATTCAAGAAGGTAAAAATCAGCTTATTAGCCTTCAAATTTCTCAAAGTCCCTGTTGTAAGGCATGCCTTCTTTAGGGTTCTTAATGGGACTCCATCTTCTAATACAACACAAGAAACACCAACTAAGAGGGTTACCTTTGAAGAGCCTAGGAAAGAACCAGAGATATAGGATAATACTGAGAAAAGAAAGGATGTTCCCGTGAATCAGTTTGCAGGTAAACAAATTGAAAAGGAACTAGAGCAGACTAATAAGTAGCTTTCCAAGAACCAGCTATTTAGGCAGACTAGGGATTTAGGCAATGATAAGAACAAAGGTCAAATAGCTCACATGGACACACCTACGGGAATCCTCCAGGGGAGACCAGAAACTCCCCCTTTCCTAACCACCATTAGGGTCTTTGAGAAGAACCTGCATAACTGCCTACTCGATTCAGGAGTGTCTGCCAATGTCATGCCTTTGGTAGTATGCAAGGCTCTTGGCATCACCCCCACGCCTTCAAAGAGAAAGGTGACCCAGCTGGACAAAATAGAGATCAACATCGTGGGTGAAATAAACCGTATCTTGATGCAGATTGCTATAGACCCACAGATACAACAAGTCATTGATATTCAAGTGGCAGATATTCCCGATGCATATGGAATCATTTTAGGAAGGGAATTCACCAAGGCACTAAATGGATACACCGCAATAGACCTTTCTCATATGTGGATACCATGGAAGGGGCTGCCAAATCAAATCCGTATTGACTGTGAACCTCGTATGAAGTACATGATCACGGAGTACAATAATATCAACAAGGTGCTATTCGTCGAGACCAACTTGGAGAATTATCACCCTTTTGCCTACCAAAATGAGGTCGAGCTTCAGGAAAAATGTAGGGATGAAGTGTTACTAGTGTTGTGTAGTCCCTCTACCGATTCTACACGAATGCACCCAGACACAAAAATGTTGATAGAAGCTGATGATGAGTCTAATAAGGACGACGACTAAGGACTACTTAGTGGTTTCTAAGAATTCATTGAAAAGTGCGCAAGGGATTAGCGCAGCCTAGAGGCCCGAATGAATTTACAAGATCTCTTGTTGCCAAACTAGTGCAGGGTTCACAATGCTGCAAATTCTGAGTTTGATTATTGCTCGTGTTAAGCAGCAGTTGCACATGTTAAAAAATTAGCTGCTCCTCAGATAGAAACACCAAAGGAGGCACCAGTAGAACCACCTGTTGATCAACATGTTGAATCAAAAAATTCCATTAAGGTCACAGGGCTAGCCGTCCAGCTGAAAGGGAACAAAATCTCGATCAAACCCAAAGATAAGGAACCCTCCGCATGCTGGACGCTCTAATTTGATGGATCCAAGTCCAGGCAGGGAGCCGAGGCTGGGTTCGAACTGATCAGCCCAATGGGTAAGACATTTCTAGCTGCCCACAGATTGCAATTCTGTTGCACCAACAACGTAGCAGAATATGAGGCCTTAGTCCTTGGCCTTCTCATGGCCTTGAAGAAAAATGTAAAAATGCTGCAAGTTTTTGGGGATTCCGAGCTCGTCGTTAAACAGGTCAGGAAGTTGTATTCCTGTCATAATCAAAGAATTAAAAACTATAGGCATAGGGTATGGGATCTCTTGGAGGGCTTAGATTCCTTCAATATACAATTGATCCCTCGTGCTCAGAATCGTACAGCTGATGCCTTGGCTCAAGCCGTCAGCACTTTACAACCCCTCTCTCTGTCTGGGCTCAAGAAATTCACTGTTGAGCTAACATCCATGCCATCAGTCCTAGATAATGTTACCCACTTGCAAGTTTTCAGTGATGACAAGCATATCCTTCAATTCATCACGAGTTTCGATGTCTTCGCAGCTCAAATAATTGATGAAGCTGATCCACAGGAAGCTGATTTAGACATAGAGGGGGTTATTAACCTCAAAACTAATACAATCCCTAGGGGTATGGTTCAGTTGGAATGCATATTTGACTTGGACCAGATTAGATAACAGAATCAACAAACGAAAAAGGAGGCTATAAGCAACCAGTGCGATGCTCACAACCTTGGGACAGCCGAGGAAATCAGGAATGTTTTTATTGGCAAAGTGTGCACGCCAGAGGAAAAAAAGGGAATCACGGATGCGTTGCAGTGGTACCATGATGTGGTGGCATGGAGCTATGAAGATTTAAAAACATATGACACTTTTTTCATTACACACACCATCCCTCTTAAGACAGAAGTGAGGCCATTCCGCCAGCGGCAGCGCCCTATCAATGCCTTGCTAGAACCTGTCGTTTACAAAGAAGTACAAAAGTTGCTCTCAGCAAGAGTCATTTTTCCAGTCAGACATTCCACGTGGGTGGCCAATTTGGTCCCAGTCAGAAAAAAGAACGAGGAGATTAGGTTGTCTGTGGATTTTTGCAATCTAAACCGCGCCTCGGAGAAAGACAACTATCCAGTACCTTCATTGGATGAAGTGTTGCAAATCGTCAACGGCTCCCAGATGATGTCTTTCCTTGATGGATACTCCGGGTACAACCAGGTAATGGTACAGTATGAGGATCGTCACAAGACGGCGTTCACCACTAAGTGGGGGACGTTCGCTTACAAGAGAATTCCTTTTGGGCTCATCAATGCTAGCGCCACTTTCCAACGCGCCATGGATATCACCTTCAAGGACCTAATTGGCAAGTGCATAATCATCTACATGGATGATTTGACCGTGTTTTCTAAAAAGTGGGGCGACCACATCTCCAATTTATGCAAGGTATTCCAAAGATGCAGGAAGTTCGGGGTTTCCCTTAACCCCAAGAAGTGAATTTTCAGAGTGACTGAAGGCAGATTGCTTGGGCATATCATATCAGAACAGGGAATCTCCATAGACCTCAAACGTATCAAGTCCTTACTCAAAATCCTGCCCCTAGGAAGCAAGAAAGAATTAAAATATTTCTTTGGAAAGATCAATTTCATTCAGAAATTCATCACAGGTTTTGCGGAGATTGTTAAACCTCTCAATGCTATGCTGAAACAAGACGCCAAAGTTGAATGGACACCCAATGCCAAACAATCCTTCAAAGAAATTAAACGGGCCATCGCTGTGGCGCCCGTGTTGGTCAGCCTAGATTATCTGAAGCCTTTTTACATCTACTCATTTGCCTTAGAGTATTCATGTGCTAGCATGTTGACCCATAAGGACGATGAAGGAAACGAGCATCCGATCACTTTTATGAGTGCTCCCCTCAAGGATGCTGAATTGTGATACCACAACATTGAAAAATAGGCATATGCTCTCATCATAAGGGTGAAAAAATTTAGACACTATATCCTACGCAATAAGGTGTTTGCCATTGTCGCTGACCCAGCGGTAAAAACACTGCTCATGCAAAATGAATCGGGCGAACGAAGAGCTAAATGGATCACCCTGCTCCAAGAATATGACATGGAGATCTAACCGATGAAACTGGTGAGAGGACGGACACTCACCCGCACAATTGCTGAAACAACAGCTGAAGCTGGACCCGAACTCTCTATGCAGTAGTACCAGCTCAAGGATGTCTCCCCGAGAGAATGGTACCAGGATGTCGTCTACTATTTGCTGAACCATAAATGTCCACCGCACCTGCAAGGAGTTCGAAAGTGGGCCCTGAGATTGAAAAGCAATGGCTACATGCTGCAGGGTTCCATTCTCTACAAGAAGAATCATGAAGGTATTTATTTAAGATGCCTTGGCAAGGAAGAAGGAGATCAAGTCTTAAGAGAGTTCCACAACAAATTTGGCACGGGCCATGGTTTGGGTTCTTCCACAGCACATCAGATATTGAGAGCAAGGTATTATTGGCCAACCGTCTTCAAGGATGCCCATTGCCATGTTCATTCATGTCACACATGTCAGACCGCTGCCACCAAGGAAAAGAATGTTGTTGTCCCACTGCAGCCTGTGCTGGAGGTAAGGCCGTTCGCGTAATGGGGTCTCGACTTCATCGGTCCAGTAAGCCCTCCATTATCTGTGGGACACAGGTATATCCTTACCGCTACTGATTATTGTACTAGGTGGACGGAAGCAATAGTATGTAAGCAATGCACAACTGAAGTAGTTACTAATTTCCTGGAAAGTTTCATTTTAAATCGCTTTGGTTGTCCTTATGCTTTGGTATGTGATAATAGACTTGCGTTTGCTTCATTAAAATTTGCTAGTTGGGTATTTGACTATGAGATTGCCCTTAAATTCTCATCTAATTACTACCCTCGGGGCAACGGCCTTGCCGAGTCCACAAATAAAAACCTGATTACTGTGATCAAAAAGCTACTAGATAGGAATTCCAAGGACTGGCATACCCAGCTCTGTTTCGCCCTTTGGGCTGATCGCACTCGCCACAAGGCTACCTTTGGCGATTCCCCGTTCCACCTTGTTTATGGCCTAGAACCTATATTCCCCATCCATCTGAAGATTCCTACTCTTCAGTTCATCAACGATTTTTATGAGGGAGGAGATCGTAGGGAAGCTCGGTTAGCTGAGCTCTTGCATTTAGAGGAAGTCTGAAACCACGCAATAGAAAATTTTGCCAAACATCAGGGCGTAGTTAAAAGATGGTTCGACTGCCGAACCAAGATCAAGGCCTTTAGAATTGCCGATTTGGTCCTTTATTGGGACAAGGCCCATGAAAAGAAAGTGGGACACAATAAATTCGACAAGCTTTGGCTTGGCCCTTTTCAAATAACTGAAATTTTGGGAGATAATGCCTTCCGCTTAAAGACCTTAACTGGTGAGAACGTCTCGTTGCCAATCAACAGGCAGCACCTGAAGTATTACTTCCAGGCTTGAGCTCGTTCGAGCTCTTTGGTGTAAATACCTGTACATAGGTTAGGGTAGTTTACTTTTTGGCTTGCTTGCGTTTTGTTTGCGTTGCTCTTTTGTTTTCTCCCTCCCGACAGTTTTATTTCAAAAGTTGTTTCCCGCTCCTTTGCGGTGGTCGTGCTTGCTCGACAAGTGGTTCACTTTATTGTCCATTTTTTGTGTTCTTCGGCTAAACATTCACTCTCGATTATCATTGTTTGAAAGTGGCCCGTGAATGACTTCCTTGCTTGAATTTTGCTTAAAACTTGACCCTTGGCTAGATCTTCTTACACACATTTCGGATCTCGCACAAAGCGCATAATAATCATTTCTAAAGGACCGTACCATGGTTGTTATGACACCCCAGCAAGTGAAAAATCTCAAGTCTGCTCTAGTGACCACTGTAGTCTCAAACCCATTGTAGGCTTCAATGCTTACTTGGTCAAACTAAATGATAAAAGAGAAGTGAAATATGAAAGAAAAAAGAAAAAAAAAAATTTTGAAAAAAGGAAATAAACGACCGTATGGGTGTTCCGACAACTCTACCGGGGCTATGGACGCCCGATCGGCAATAGAGCAATATCCCTGAGATTGTAGTGACAACTTTGTCGGGGCTATGGACGCCTGACCGGCAACGAAGCAATGTCCAGGTTACTTTTGGTGTTAGATGATTTATGTAGCTCACTCGGTTGACTTGGTAACCCTGGTCACTACCCCGAGGAAAGGAATAAATTCACTACACACACTTCTAAGATGTCCTGTAAGCTGACCCAATTAAGGATGACGTCCTCCTAGATTCATCTTTAAAAGCCACTCCTGGTCTGCAAAACCAAAGATTCTGGGTCCTAAATGAATATTTATCCCTAGAATGCTCGGGAGCGTTCTCCAGTGGAGTCATCATTTGTTGTGCCCTTAGCACACACGCCCCATTCGGAACGGGGACTCTCTTTTCTTTCACCTTGTCAGGTTGTTTTTGTCATCACCTCATTTTGCATGCTTCCCTTTTGATGTCTCAGATGGTCAATGTTGCTTTAAGGACCTACCATAAATTGACCATGCCTCCCCTTTTTTGTTTTGTTGTGTTCTGGCGCCTCGTAGAGTCCCTCTGGCAGTTTGGCCCTGCCAACGGCCCCGGGCCCTTCCAGGCTAGGGCGTTCGGGATTCTCTCTCCGGGTTTCCCCGCTGAAACTGTCATTCTCGGTGGCGTCCACTGGGCATCCTTCCGAACCTCGGGGTCCAATTCCCCGTCCGTCGTTTCCAAAACTTGTTGAAATTTTCTTGCGGCGTCCCGCCCTCCGGGCCCCAAACCCCGAAGGTCCGCTTCCGGGGTTCCGTCTGTGTTTCACCGTCTGCAATGGCGGACTACTTGCGGCGTCCCGCCCCCGGGTCCCGGCAGCATTATCGCCGACCACAGTTTGCGAGAGTCCCTCCCTGCCATGGGGTGTCCCGGGCCCACCCGTTCAGAATTTTGAGCCCAAAATTCTGTGATGGTTCCGTCATCCATGACGACAGATCCTTGGCGACATCCCAACCTCTGGGCCCTGACCTACTTCCCGCCGTCACCGTTCAACCGAATGAAAACATCAAGCTGCCGCCGTGTTGCGCCTCCTCGGCTACTGGGCCCCGGTTCTCCCGCTGCCGTCACCAACCATTTGAATCCACCAACCTTTTCGCCGCTATACCTACATTAAATGCGAACATTAATGGTGGTTAGGGGTATAAAATACCAAATCCAACCCGTCATTTTCATCTCACAGCATTGCAAAGTGATTGGACAACCTGCCATTTGGAGCCCACTGTCTTCGCCATCGTCACGCTCGTCATCCTCAGCATCATTTCATTGACCATAGGTGGATCCCACGACTCCCGGCATAGCGTGTTTAGGGTAGACCATCTGTTTTCCCTTCCCAAGCTTCGTTTCGTGATTTCGAGATATTTAAATTAATGAACAATCATTAAGAGGGCATAGGGTAGTAAAACATGGAATTGCGCACAAAACCCACGTATTAGAAAATTGAAAGAAACCTTTAGGAAGCCCTCCTCACCAATCCAAAGTTTCTCCTTGCCGTGACTGTTCTTCACGCAGGGAAAATGTCCTCCTCGGGCCCGAGACCCGCCTTCGCCATCCATTAATAAACCTTTGAACAATCCTGCCGACGGCAATGTCACCTTCCGGGCCCAGTTCCTCAGACTTCCCCATTCAGAAGTCACCCTGGACTCTGCCGTTTGAAGCTGCAAAATGACCCCTGCCTCCCAACCGTGGGAGCCCGCCCTCCTCCTCGCTGTAAGAACCTCATAGTAAATGTATGTCCTTTGGGCCTCTCAGACCCCGGACCCCGGAGTTCCTCCTCTAGGGTTCCGCGGGTGTTTTGCCATCTTCCATGGCAAAACTTGTCCGGCATCCCGATCTGTGAGCTCCGCCCTCCTGTTTACTACTGCCGGGCAATTTAAAATTGTTACATCGTTATCACCTCTGGGCTCCGGATGTTGGGTATCCTTGCTCCCTTTTCCGCCATCCCCACTATGAATTCTTTCGGCCCCTTCGTGCTCCAGACCCCGCCCTCTACTCTGTTGTTGGCTTGCCTTCTCGCCTTAGTGTCTGGGGATCTGTTCTTGGAGGTCCACCTTTCTCCCGCCGTCGGGAGATTTTGCCCCTTCCACCAGGCCCTGAGCTCCCGTATGCCACTGGATGGCACATGAACTATTAACGGCCTTCTGCTTGCCAAGCTCCGTGGCCCGGGACTCCCGTCCTCACCCGCCGTTGCAAACGAGAAAACCCTGCCCGACGTCTCGATCTCCGGGCTCCGCCCTGTCGATTTCCGCCCAACTTAAAATGAGAACCATGCCGCCGGGCTCTTACTGCCGGACTTCCTCTCCCGAGCTTCCGTTCGACATTTGCTGTCCCGAACGGAAAAGTTCGGGCGCCTTCCCGGTGCCGCCGGCCACAGTGCTCATAATGAAATGACATATTGCAGGTCGCCCTTTGGCCCTCTGGGCCCCAGACCCCAGAGTTCCATCTCCAGATTTCCGTCTGTCGTCTGCCACTCCAAACTGCTATCTCCCGACAGCTTTCCAGCTTGTGACCTCCAAAATCTCCTAAATCAATCCAAGCGGACCCAAATCTGAGATCTAACTTCGACCCACATGCTGAATCTTGGTCCTCTTCATCATGAATCTCTTGAAATATTAAAATGTGACCAAAGAAAGTCTCCAGGAGCTTTCCACTGCGTTTTCCTTTCCAAACAGCATTGCTACTAGGGAAGTCCAGCCCTCTAGGCCCAAATTGTCTAATTGCCCTTAATCAAAATATCAATAACATCTTGAGATGAAAGTTCATGATATGCTTAATTGATTATTTGAAATAGATGTTATTTTCAAGATGTTGACTAACATGAATGCTTTTTATGATCTATTGTGCTGACTTTGTCCTTTCTTGTAGAATATATGGAATCAGGTGCAGAAACTTCAGGGACAAGGGGAAGAAGTCAGGAAGGACCCCTCGAGGGAAAGAAGACAAGCACCAAATGAAGTACCAATTCCAGGGTGAGCCACTCCACTCAAAGGTCACAACAGACTGGAAGGAGATCACGGACACCAACATTGGCCAGGTGGATATCGATGAATTCACGTAGAGGGTCAGGGTCAATCCAACGACAAAGAATGCAAGGTTAATAAGACAAAGTGGAATAGCTAAAGCTGTCGAATTCCCTCCATCCCTCGTGGCGCCTGAATTGGTCATGGCTTGTCGGGAAGCATACCAAACCGACACAAGGACAATTGTTGATAAGGAGGGCAACATTCGCGCTGACATGTCACTAGAAGGGATCACCAAGACCTTCCACATTCCCACATTCCAACAGATGGAGGTCCCCACCTTAGAAGAGTGTCAGGTGGCGTGGGATGATAATCCGACTGGATGCCAGAAGTCAATAAATCTACATTGGCTCAAGGAAAGATGGGGCAGCATTGCGAAGGTTCCTCAGAAGCTCTTCCGTAGCGATTTCCACGAGGATTACCATGACCTGGTAACCATGTTGAGAAGGGTTATGGGTCTTCCTACGGCCACCTACTTTTAGGAATGGATGGCATACTTCATTGAGCAGATCCTACATGGAAACGGGGACGTCACAACAAAGGTTTCATTCTACTGGGGAGGAATCATAAGCATCTACTTCCATGAGCAGTTTGTCAACGTAAAGAAGAGATCCAAATTTTACATGACTTCCTACCTTGTCTATTCCTTGGCAGATCAAAGACAATAGAGCGGGTTGTTTGTGGCACCTAATCAGGGGCAGAAGCGAGGACTCAAAGCCTATGATAAATATCTGCAGCTCCAGTACCGCAACTTCAAAAGAGATTACTGCAGAGTGAACGACGCCTTCATTGGCCACATCATCAGGTTGATTGCCGGAGACTTAGAGAGGAGAGTCTCCCATAGTGCCAGGGTGCTTTTAAAATAGTATGCCTTTCTCTATATCCAATACCTGAAATTCACGTATATCCAGGCCCATTGCTTCACTGAAAGGCCGAATAGGCTACCCCGATACCCCAATGACAGAATCATCCCCCTGGAGCTTTCTTGATAGCTGCAACACCTGTAGGCAATCTTCAACAACAAACATATAGCGGGGATCTCCTACCCCATGACCCTTGGCGAGGGCATGTACCGACTGCAAACCTCCCAGTGTGCTGGTAACTCCGAGAAGGAGCTAAAGGAGTACCACTTCTACCTACACACTGCTCACCCGCGGATGGACCCACATGGCCACGTTAGAAAAGCGCTGGGGCCAGCATATGCCCATCTTCACCACATTGAATATTTCTAGGCCAATTTCCAGGATGACAAGGAAGTGCGCGCAAGGCACTACATGTGAATGATGGTGTAGTTCCTAAGAAGGGTACAGCCGTTCCCCATGCCAGACCAAGTCAAGGAGGACAAGTCCACAATCATGCATTCGAGGTACCCGGCAGTCACCAATCTACCAATACCATCAATTGACTGGGACGAACAGGCGGTCGATGACCTGGACACCATAACCCAGCCAATCTTGACTCGTACGAAGGAGTGGATCGATGGGCAGGTGACTCATCTAAAGCGACAAGGAGTAGTATTGACCTATGAAGGGCTCAAAAGCGAGCCGAGTGCCACAGAAGATGTTGCTGCCACCACTTCAACTGGCGAGACTTCCAAGTCTCCTCTGGTCACCAGGTACAGGAAAAGAAAAGAAACAGAAACCGAGCAGTCCTCAGACTCCAAGGTCCATGCAAAGAAAGAAACAGGAGGCTCATCTCCCAAAAGGCTCAAGCAGGCAGGGAGTACTGCAGAACAACCTTTGATCCAAGAGAGGAAAGCAAAAAGTACGAATCAATTGCAGCCTCCCTTAGCTCTCTCTGCCCCTCCTATTGCACCACCCACCTCCCTGGCTATGGTCGTTGCATCCCCATCGGCAGTGGACATTTCTGTCCATCTTGCCCCTTCGCCTCTGACCGAGTTTGTGATAGTTATTGAATCCTCTTCCAACATGACCACTCCCCCTTCCTCTACTGCTATGTCGCCAATCACATCACTCCTTCTAGTAACAAGAATATCACCTCTTCCCACTGCCACTATGCTCAAGGCTCTTACAAGACATATGCAAAACCTTCCGCTTGAGCTCTCCCAGATCTTGATGGATCCAACTGTCCAAGTAGCCCTTGCCCAAGTCCTTGCAACTGCTCAACCTTCACAACCACCAGCTATGGAGGCCACAATGCTAATCTCAAAGGAATTGGAGGAACAAGAGCGAGAATCCTTGAAGTCTGTCAAGGAGGAGGCTGATGAGGACCTCAAGCACCCAGAGTACGAACACCAAACCATCGACAGGGTGGTTTATGAGGAGGAGGAAACAGACTCTTCCGAGAGTGGGGACGAGGAAGGTGGCTCGAGTGCTAAGGAAATCATTCAAACCTTTGATGATGACCTTGAGGAGGAAATGGCACAACAGCTGAAAGACATTGGGGCAGAGGCAGAAGGGTCACCCCATGATGAAGAAGGGTAGCCACCAAAAGAACAGCAGCAAAAGGATTTGACTGAAGCTGAAACCCATGTTGTCAAAAGCCCCGGGCTAAGGATACTGAGGAAAAGAAGGAAGGAGAAACAACAAGAGAAGAAAGTCCCATTCAACGACCACCCCTTGGGCTGCCTATCAAACGCTTCGTATTTTTCCATGACTCTGATGAAGAGGAGGAGGATGTTGCCCAAAAGAAAGAAGAATCCCAAAAAGAAAAGGAAGCAAAAAATCTTGGCATTGACTGAGAATGGCGAGGGTGACCACGATCCACCCAAGGGGAAATTTGTTGTGCCCGAGTGGTTGGAGAAGCAACTTGAAAGAATGACCCCTGTGCTAAAGGACCCAAGGGCAAGGTTAGAGGCTATCTTGGCTCAACCCCAAATCACGACGAAGAAGAAGAAGAAGCCCAAGGTCTGATCCAGAGTAACAATGGATGCTTCCAGCTCTCGAGCAACACAAATTGCAACACCCACAATTGGCCAGGCTGGGGTAAGTTATAACATCTCCACCATTGACTTGGGAACCACAACTAGAGAGCAGAAGGTCGAACACCTTGAAGAGTCAGTGGCTACAGTGGTGCACCTGATAAAACAAGATAAAATCTCGAAGGATGAGCTCAAGGCACAGGTTGTAGCCTTAACGGATTACATACAACAATGGTCTTCAGTAGAAGATCTACCTACTACATCCACGGCTGTACCTCAGCTGCTTTCCAAAGAATAGATAGACAAGATGGAAAGAAGAAATAACTTGGAGAAGACCACAGAGGACTAGTTCCGATAAGTCTCATACGTCGGAAGCATGAGAATTAGTAGCGCTGTGCAAATAGCCAACAAGTTCTTGGACCTAATGCAGTCTCTAGAGAGCACAAAGAAACTTTGCACCAATTTCCCCACAACTTACGACTCCACCTTTCCAAGGATTGAAGCTATCCTTCGGTTTCCTGAAGCCACGTGGGAGGAGAAGCTTGCATTTAAGAAAGAAGATCACTGGCTGATGGATGTGTGGTGCCGAGACTTTGACAACCGGAAGGAAAGGTTAGAGAAAATTATGAGCAAGGTGGATCCGGACATGGAATGGATCAAAGAAATCTAGGCAGAATGTGCTTGATACCTTAAGCTGATGACAGACTATGATATGCCCACTGTGCAAATAGATCCCGAAAAGATAAAGCCCTACTTCCAGGAGAAGATGAAGGATGAGATGGCTGGAGAAATCACAACGGAATTCCTGATTTTTTTTGCCTGCGCCTTCGATCAATCGGAGTTGTTCAGAGACCAAGGCTCAAAGAATGATGAGGATTGGAAAAGGCTAGAGGATAATGCTATGGAGTGGAGCTACTAGGCGATGCGATGTGAAATCCTCGAAATAGACAAGCTCCAGGCAGTCATCCTCAAATACATAGAATACACAGCTTCCGAGGGACAGGAAGACATCCCTGCCAAAGATGAAGAACTTCCTAAAGAGTAGCTACAACAAAAAAGCAATCCGCTAAATGACAAAAGAGCTACAGTGCCATTAGCAAGAAGACGAAATAGGGTAGAGACAAAATGTAATTTTAAATTGTGAGATATTGGGGGGTAGGTGAAACCCTATTTTGTAATGAATCTTGGCCACACAATGAGAATTAATCTTGGCCATTCATTTGACTTTTGAAAAACTATAAATAGGGCTCTCCTCTCATTTGCAAAGAGAGTTGAGTTGTTGTAAAAACATGTTGCAGAAATTTATAAAGAAAAGACATTGACTTGGTGTATTTCCTTAGTTTCTCTCATGTTGCTTGATTCAATCTCCAATGTTAGATGTTTGACTTAGGTTTTATTGCTGTTTTAGTTAGCTGTCTTCTCTCTTTGGATAAATTTTAGGAATGTTGTTATGTGATTATGAAAATTCCTGCCATGTTGATGATTTCTTTGTCCATAGTTTTTGTTGTTTGTTGATGGTAGATAGCTGTGCAAAGTTAGCCTAGACTTGATTTCAAAGCTGCTCCAAACATTTATCTTTGATTCATGAATGTATGTGGTGGATGAAGGATAAAATATCTACAGACCTTAGAAGATAGCACAATTTCCATGATATTGTGAAATCCCTGGTTAAGTGGGATATTGTTTTGAGAAATTGTCCATTGCAGGAACTCCATTGTCACTATTCATAGTTAGTTTCAGACTTAGGAATTTTCCCTCTTTCTTGCCTTCTTTTCTTTTTTTTAATGACTGACCTATGTTAAGGTTCATTGCACATTGTAAAGCCAAATCCAACAACAAAATGGAGTCCAAGATTGTTGTTTGAACCTACAGCCAACGCATAATAACTTTCCATCCTAAGAACTCCATTTCAAGATCCAACTTCCATACTTTGTATCCATGCCTTGCATTTCTCTCGTAAGACCGCCTTGTGATTCCAGCAAATCACATCAAACTTCTGAGGTATCTATGCATTGTCATGACCTGACATCCGAGAGACCTTGGGATAGTGTTATGCAATCTGATTGTGGAAGATTGTCTTTCAAGAGAGGTAGTGCACCTGCGCACTGCCTGTGTTGAGAAGTGCATAAAAACACCATCAACAAGTGAGTCTGTTGATGATTCTGAGGATTCAAAATGTTGGTCTAAGGGTTATGAAACTAATAATGAAATGAAGGAAGTTGTGGTGCCTTCGGTGAAAAAGAATGTGAAGGGGAATAAAATATGCCCCAAGAAAGAGAAGTGTGTTGTCAAGCAAATGGTGGATGATTCAAGAGATGTGGAGAAATCCCATGTTCCTAATGTTAAAAAAGTCCCAGGTGATGGCCTTCAGGGTAACAAGCATCCTATGGAGGATATTGAGTAGGAAAATGAGGGTATTGTGTGTTCTAAGGGGGCTAGCCCTAACAAGGCTAAAATTGGTGTTGAGCAGGTTAAGGGGAGTGATGTGAAGGCAAAGCGGCTTGCAATTTTGGCTGACTTGGTAGATATGCCTGATAAGCACCATGTGAAAGTGAAGGTTATTGAAGTTGAGGATTCCCCTACTGAGGAGGATTTGGAGGGTAGAGAAGGGGTTCAGGAGGAACCTATTGAGAATGTTGGTTCTCATGTTGTGCCACCGGTCAATTGGGAAGAAATTAACATGGACATGTTTTGTAGAATGGCGGAGGATGAAACTCACAATTTTCTCTCGCTTGTGAAGTGGCTTTTCTCGAAAGTGAAGGAGCTCAACGTCCAACTTAAAAATTGGAAATATTTTTGTGTTGCGTTAGTGCATGGCAGCCAAAAGGAATGGTCAATTAAAGGTAAGGTCAAGACTATGAATGTTATTCTTGATAGACTTCTTGTTGATGTTGATAGACTTGGTAAAAGTCATGAGGATAGGATAACCTCCCTGGAAATGACTGGAAAAAATATTATTGAGGAGAGATTTGTGAATATGGAGGAAAGAATTAGCAAGATTAGTGATGACTTGCAGATTGTTGTTTGTGTTAGTAACAAGTCTTTGAAATCTAGTGTTAAGGGTCTCTCAATTTTAAATGAGAAATCTATAAAGTGAACAACAAAGTCTGTAGATCTGGGAGATCATGAGGACATTGATGAAGTTAACTGCATGAATTTGGAGGAGAATATTGAGGATATCAGCCCTAATGTGGAGAATAATTTTTAGGTTGGCCCATGCTTGAAAATGGGGAGCAAGACTAAGAAAAGGGCTGCCATTTCGTTTGAGGATCTGAAGGATGTGGTCGAGATGCATGAGGGGGTCATTGCTAAAAATATGGCATCGACCAATGTTCTTGATAAAATGTTATAGTTTTGCTATTATTTTTGGTTTTTCAACCTTGTTGTTGATGTTCTACTGTTGGGTTGTTGACAGGTTCTCTTGTTTTATCTTTGGTCAACTCTTTGTTTTTTGTGGGTTGCGGGTCTTAATGTCTCTGTCTTTTTAGTAGCTTCTCTTCGTTGTAAAGGGGTTTGGGGCCCCTTCAAAACCTATTTTTCCTAATAATAATTAGTAAATAAATTGATTATAACAGCAAATACGAATGCACCCTTCAATCACACTTCATCAATTTGCCAGCTCCTACAACTAGTTGAACTACACATTAACTTGCATAACTGAAATAAAATTTATATGTAGCCATGATTGTTGTAGTTAACCATTAAAAATGAAAAAAAAAACTGACATAAGACAACAAACAAAAATAATTTCAATGATACATTCTTCACAACAATCTCAAATTATGAATCACAAAACTAGCTCTTGCATCCTGCAAATTACAATGCAAATCACTGCTCTTTCAACTTTTAAATCTGAAATCACTTGTTGTTGTTCAATCATCTTCAAACCTGCAATAAAACATATGTGATGGTATTATTCTTCACATTTTATTCCCTCTTGAGTCACCTTCCTCCAATTCTCTATAGAAAACACTCTCCTCAAATTCCTGCAGAAGTGACTAGCTTCAAAATTATCAAATCTCACCTTTTATGATAAATCTTCATTATTTTGCTATAGCTTCCATTTGCAACATCCCATAATGATGAAAATTCTTAATAAATTCATTAAAATAAAATATTTAATACTCCAAAAGCATCTTAAAATCCATCTCCAAGAATTTGCCAAAAATTACAACTTGCATGATTCCTCTCCTTGAAAATAGGAAGCAAATATAATTCCCACTTGAAATGTGGCACCCAAGATTTGCATACCTATATTTTTTGTTGCCAACTATTTGTATACTTTCATTTTAGGAGTGAAATATTATCCATGATTAATGCATTTCATATCCTTGTAACCTCCACCAAATCCCAACACCTAGTTTTGCAATTAATTAAATTTACACTGAAGTTGAATATTAGAGATTCTACCTAGGCAAGACAACTCAACAAATTTAAAAGTTTTGAGGCCAATATTTATTTGCAACAATTTGTCCTTTTATTACATTTTATTCACAAACACCTAATTAATCTAACGTAAGGAAAAAAAATTGAAATAAACTAAATGACATATTTTTGGTGATGTTCACCTATGGACCTGGATGCTCCTACACCATACCTCCTTCATTTCAAATATTCTTTCTTTGAGAACATTAAGTTTCTCCTTTATTCTCATTAATTTAGTGACTATCTCCTCAACAAGTTGTCTCCTCAATAACCCTATGAATTCCTTAATGATAGTTTTGGGATGAAAGACCCTACTAGGGTATTCCTAAAATGTGCAAGGAATGACTTCAATGAAGCCTTCTATTTCATTCATGGTTGCAACATAAATTTCCTTTATAATAGAATTTTTTGTGTAAATTTTTTCTATACCTTTATTCTATATTTCATGGCTTTGAACTACTCCACATGTATTCTTGGGTTGCCATTTTGTAGCACATTTTTGTCTTAGAATTCCTCAAATGGTATCTTGGCCAATTTTTGAATCATAGGAAATTTACCCTCTACCTAGGAAAGCTCTTGATAAAATTATTCTTCAAATTCAATTATAGCACTAACTTCACCTCTTGTCCTATGATAACACTAGATTGCTTATCAAATCAACCCACCTCTTAGTATTCCCAATGAGTTTATCTAGTATCTTTTTATGTTTACCTTTGTCTAGTGATTTGAATATAGTAGGAGAAATAAATTTTTCCTCACTTAAATTCACAAGCTATTTTATGCATGGCTTCGATTTGCTTAACTGAGATCTAAGCTATCTCTTGGTTCTCACATGATTATTCAACAAATTAAGGATAGTAGACACCAAATTATTGAGATATTATCTCTTTCCCTCCCTTGTTTGATGGCCCAAATTAATTTCCTACAATTGATAATCTTTTGGTTGCATATCTTCTTTGTCCTTGTTAGTCAAAGGAGTTGTAACCTATGCAATCCTTGTTTCTTGATTGTCCATAGTGGTAGTGGCTGATTTCATTTCTCTTTTATTCTTAGGTTGAGCTTGGAACATTCCCATTAGCTTTGAAAATCCTCAAACATAGGCCTATATATTCTACCTCTTCTAGATTGTGAAGCTCAACCATGCTAGCATCCCTAGGTCCTCAAAAAAGTCTCACTTGTGTGTGTCAGTTTTGGGAGGACAAGATAGAATCCTTGGAGAATTAGAGGTAGGAGGTCCCAAAGGGTTTGATGGGTTTCTTCTTGAAATGAACTCTAAGGAAGGAGGAGGTGAGGGTGTAAATAATTGAGTAGGGGTGTCTCCAAAAGATAATATAGTACCATGAACTATGCCTCACTATAGAATTTTTTAAGGTATTTTAAATTCTTCTTGAGGTTTCTCATCCTATATTTATTTAATTATTACTTCTTTAATTTTCTCCTTAGAAATACTAGTCTACAGAAGGGAAGGAGGAATTAGACCATACTAAGGTGGAGGAGAGGACATGAAGGAATTGTTGATTGAACTAGGGGAGTGGGTGGTGCCTAAGCTACCTCCTTAAAAACCTCTTACACTATAGCAGATGATTATTTCCTTACCCTTATTTATAATGGTTCTTCTTCAACTATATCTTCCTCATCACCTATAAAGACCTACATATGGGAATCCTTTCCCTTCTTTCTCTTAGTATACTTTTGCATTACGATAAAGGATGAATCTCCCTATATTTTCTTTGCTATGGGAGCTTTAGTGGGTTTTTTCTATAGTGGGTGAGGATTATCCATGGGATAGGATTCCTCAACCATCTCTTGGTTCTAACAATCACAATCATAATTATGGTCTCAATGGAGGCATCTTATGTTATCGACCAATCTACTGTGTTTATTGATCATTTGTAAATATTATCCCTATTGTAGGAAGTGTGTACATGAAAATTAAAGCATGTAAAATAATTAACTAAATTAAACCATTTACTCAAAATAAATGCAACACTCAAGACAAAGAATAAAGGCTAGCATACATTAATGAAAACATGAAAAGTTCTCACCAACACCAACCCTTGTTGCACCAAGATATGGTATTTGTGATCTAGGATGGATTTGGTGGTATGTGAGTGCCTTCACCAACAACATAACATTGTATTTCCTAGAGGTTGCTAAGAAATGAATTGGGTTGAGGAAAATTTATAGATTTTTGGTCCAAGGATTAGATGATTAGGATTGAAAGTAGAGATCAAGGGCTCAAATTTGTTGAGACCCTTGGAAGGATGAGAGGGTAACAAGTGTCCCCATTTGATTAGTGGATGAAAGGTCCAATATTGAAGGGGAATATATGGTGGAAAATCCCGTTGGAGAAAATGGAGGGAGAAAATGGAAAGGGGTACTTGGGAGTACCCTAGAAGGATGGGAAAATCCTTTGACCCATGTGACATAGTACTAAGCCATATTACATGTATAAATTCCCATACATTTTGTACAAATTCCATAACTTTGTACACATGTGAGGATTGTGCATGATTTTATGGGCATTTGACTAGGATTAGGAATGTGTAATTGGCAGGTCAGTGAGTTAATTAATTATAACTCAGTAATGGAAAGTGGATGAAAAGGGGGGAATTAAATAAATAGATATATTATTTAATTTTTGAAAAGAGGATGGGGAACTTAGGTAAATAAATATCTTTTTTTTTACCTAAGGTGGACTATATAAGAAGGCCGATTAAGTGATTTTAGGCTATAAACGAGATTGGGAAAAAAGTGATGAATAGTCACCTTATTAATTAAATGATAAAATATATTTTAATTAATAAGGGGATGAAAATTAGATCGATAGAGATTTATACAATCAAATATAGATAAAATAATTGATTAGGCTAATTGACAATGTGTCAATTTTAGGTGTCTATAGGAAGGCTCTAAAACCTTTCCATATGTGTGTATGGCCTTTGTGACTTTCTATAAGTTACATCCCTTTAACAAAGAAAGTCAAATACTATAATATGAACCCTTATTCTCACCTCATTCTCATCTAGGAAATCTACCCAAAAATCCTTAATAGCAGGTACATGCATAAAAAAAATGACCCAATTAGGGGTCCAATTTTCCTAATAGGATAAAACCTATCCCTTGGCTCATATGAGTGCATCACTTAATGATCCATTTCAAGCTTAAAATATTAGGTATTTGAATACTAGAGCATGACAAATCATCCACCTTGATGGGGAAATGGATCCTATCCTTATGTTTACTAGCAATTAATGTTTGGATATATATTACTTGTTTGCATATTTCTAGTAAAATAATCTTATCACTTGGATATGTAGGGAGCTTGTAAGGTACCTTATGAAATCCACCTACTCTGATGTAATAAATCGTAAGGTTCCAAGTATGGAACCCAGGTCTACTCTTATGAATTACCTTAGCCATTTTGAGGATAGACTTCATTTGATCCAGTAACAAGTTATCATTCACAAGGTTAGCAATGTGTGTGGTATGGCTATCATAGTGTCTCATGGCCTCATTCATGCTTATTTTATAATATTAGGCATAAGTGGGTATCCTAAACTATCTCTCAATGAATTTTAAATTGATATCCAATACAGTCTAACCTGTAGGGTTGAACACCTTTCTCTAGTTCTAATCATATGGCTTGACATAGGACAACACCAACTCTAGGGACTAGAGGGAAACAATAAAAGTAGCAACCTACACCAACCTTGAATTTGAATAGCATTGTTCCATAAATTTCTCATCTCCTTTAACATTCAATCTCTATAGAAATTCTTGTATATTTACATGACCAAGGTCCATATCCCTAATATCAACCTAGGGGGAGAACATCTTAGAGGAAGGTTGATAATCTTACATTTGTACTTCATTTCATTTTCTATTTCTTGTCCTTTCATGTATACTACCAAGAAAACATGAAACTGTTAGTGCATTAAACAAGTATGATCCATTTAACCTAGGTTAGTGATCCTAATCAATTAATTTATAGCTCACTGATAAATTATCATTCTATTATGGAATCCAAAAAAGAAACTAAGATCAAAATATAATGATTAGAAAATTCAAATGCATATATTACATACTAAAGAGATCACCATGCCACTAAAAACCAATCCTAGAACCAAAGGAAAATAATCTTGTAAGTAGTGTCAAGGTTTATAGATTGGAGGTACCCTTAAATAGGTACACTAAAAAGGGGATTCTTGACCATGTGATCTAAATAGTAAAGCAATATAAATATATCAAGATCAATCTAAATAGTAAAGCAATATAAATATATCAAGATCAAAATTCATACTTTCCACTACCCAATTACCCAAATAAAAGAAACCCGAAAGGTTGACTTTGAAAAGATATAATAATGAGAGTTGTCAGGGTTAGACTTTGGAGGAACCCTTCACATAGTACCAAGATAAGAGAAAACTAAAACCATGATCTTGATAAGTTTTTGGAGTCAAATTTTAAAGAAACCACTAGTCAAGTACTAAAATAAGAGAATCCCAAAACCCTAACTTTGAAAAGATAAAAAAAATTGAAGTATTGGAGCCAATATAGGCTTCAACAAAGATGTATGCACAACATGAGTAGATACTTAACCATTTAGAACCTTGATAAATTAATGATGTAATCATGGCATCACCATTAAGGTTTTTGATAAATGATTATAGTCATACTAAGATAACCAACTCTAGAAAATGATGGCATCAACATGACATCATCAAAAAAATAATCCCAAACTTTAAAAAGTAGATATATCAAGGGGGAAATGAAAGTACAACTAGGGTGCATAGGAAACCAATATAAAAAAATACATGAAATTAATAAAAAGGGAAAGGAAGAAATAAAATAAAAATGAAATAGAGGCCCTCATTGTACAATGGGGAAACAAAGCTAAAACAAGGGAAAAAGAGAAACAAACATGGCACTACGAGATGGAAACCATAATTATCATACTAGACATAAACCCTGCTTGGAGGATAATATCAAGAAATGGATGGAAAGATAGCGAATGAACACTCCTAACAACATGAAAGAACACATGATCAACCAAATCACACATAGTCTTTGATAATTGTGAGCTCTTATCTTATCAACTAATTAAGAAATATAGAGAGAATTTTCCAAAGAATGGGAGAGTAAGTGAAAAAATAAAGAAAAAAGAAAAGACAAACAACATGACAAATAATAAGGGGAAAACACATATGATAAAATGTCGTTAATTCAAATCTAAAGGTAGCTCAAGGTGACATCATACCCTAGGAATTGATGTTTTAGAGATGTCATTATGGTCATACCATGGTGACCAAATCTAAAAGTCCAAGACAATGGCATTTGGCTCAACAAGTTTAGTCTAAAAGGGAGTTATTTTTTCAAAGTTTCCTTTATAGTTGAGTCAATGACCAACTTGGAAATTATAACAAAGGAAAAATACCAAGATCAAACTTGTGATAAAATGGGATGCCTAACCATGTGATTTAAATAATAAAGCATTATATATATATCAGCATTAGACTTCATAATTGCTACTACCCAAGTACCCAATTAAAATATATCCAAAAGGTTGACTCTAAAAAGATATAACAATGCAAGTTGTCAAAGTCATACTTTGGAGAAAATCTTAACATAGTACCAAGATAAGAGAAACCCATAACCACGATCTTGACAATATAAAAGAATAAAAGTTATTGGGGTCATATTTCAAAGAAACTCCTAATCGAGTACTAAAATAAGAGTATCCCAAAACCCGAACTTTGAAACGATAAAAAAGTTTCTAAGTATGGGAGTCAATATATGATTCGATTTCAAAGCAACATGAGTAGATACTTAATCATTTAAAACCTTGATATACTAATGATGTAATCATGATATTAATGTTAGGTTTTCAGAGAAATGTTTAAACATACTGAGATGACCAATTCTAGAAAATGATGGCATTAACATGATATCATTAGAAAAATAATTCCAAAATTAAAAAAAATAGATTTATTTGGGGGAAAATAAAAGTATGACTAGGGAAATAGGAAACCAAAAGAAAAATTAAAAAAATATGAAAAATGATAAATAGAGAAATGTGAAAGAAAAAAAACAATGAAATAGAGGCCCTCATTGTACAAGGGAGAAACAAAGCGCAAAATAGGGCAAAAGAAAAATACACATGAAACTACCAGATGGAAACCATTGTTATCATACTAGACA
The DNA here is from genome assembly GCA_007258455.2 of Sequoia sempervirens. Classification (NCBI taxonomy): domain Eukaryota; kingdom Viridiplantae; phylum Streptophyta; class Pinopsida; order Cupressales; family Cupressaceae; genus Sequoia; species Sequoia sempervirens. The sequence continues at coordinate 54,079 of VDFB02041323.1, forward strand.
TAAACCCTACTTGGAGGATAATAGTAATAAATAGATGGAAATACAAAGAATGACCACTCCCAACCACATGAAACAAACACAAACTAGGAAAGAAATCACACGTAGTCTTTGACAATGGCGAGATATTATATGATTACACAATTGAGAAATATAAAGAGAGAAATTGCTAGAGCATGAGAGAGTGAGAAAAATAAAAAACTAAAGACAAAAGAAAAGAAAAACAACATGAAAAATAATAAGGGGAAAACACATGTGGGATAAATGCCAATAATGCAAAGATAAATGGTAGCTCAAGGTGACATCACATCCTTGGCATTGGAGTTTAAGAGATGCATTTATTGTCTTTCCATGACAACCAACTCTAAGAGTCTAATGGCACATTGGCTCAACAAGTTCGATCTACAAAGGAGTTAGTTTTTCAAAATTTCCTTTATAGTTGTGCCAATGACCAATTCCAAAATTTTGACAAAGGAAAATTACTAGGATCGTAGTTGTGATAAAAATGGGAAGCCAAACCATGTGATGTGAATAGTAAGGAATTGTAAATATATTAGGATCAAAATTTTGAATTACCAATACCCAAGTACTGAAATAAAAGAAATGTGAAAGGTTGACTTTGAAAAGATATAACAATGAAAGTAGTCAGGGTTAGACTTTGGAGGAACCCTTAACATAGTACCAAGATAAGACAAACTTGAAGCCATGATGTCAACAAGATAGAACAATAAAAAAATAGGGTCAGATTTCAAAGAAATCGCTAATCAAGTACTAAAATAAGAGAATATGAAAACCATAACCCTAAAAAGATAAAAATATTCCAAGTATGAGAGTCAATATAGGCTTCAACAAATATGATGTCAACACAACATGAGTAGCTATAACCATTTATAACCTTGATAAATAATAATGTAAAAATGAAATCAACATTAGGGATTATTCTAGTCATATTGAGATGACTAACTCTAAAAAATAATGACATTGACATGAAACCATAAACAAAATCGCTAACTTCAAAAACTAGATCTATCAGGGCCCCCAAAAAATGAAAGTACAAATAGGGAACATATGAAACTAAGAGAAAAAAAAGAAAAGACAAAAAGATGAAAATGGTAAAGAGACAAATCAAGAAAGAAAACACACAATGAATTAGAGGCCCTCATCAAACAACGGAAAAACAAAGCTCAAACAAGGGAAAATGAGAAACAAACATGACACTACTAGATGGAAACCATCACTATAGTACTAGACATAAACACTACTTGGAGGATAATATCAATACATGAATGGAAAGATATATAATAATCACTCCTAACCACAAAAACCAAACACACAAACTAGGAAAGAAAGCATATATAGTCTTTGACGATGGTGAGCTCCTATCTAATCAACCAATTGAGAAACATAGAGAGAAAAATTACCAAAGCATGAGAGAGTGAGAAAAAAAATACAAAGGAAAAGACAAGAAACACAACAAATAATAAGGGGAAAACACATATGGGAAAATACCATTAATGCAAAGTTGAATGGTAGCTCAAAGTTATATCACATCTTGGGTTCTCAAGTTTTAGAAATTCCATTACACTCATGTCATGATCACCAACTCTAAAAGTACAAAAAAATTGGCATATTGGATCAATAACTTTGGTCTACAAAGGAGTTAGGTTTTCATAGTTTCTTTTACGACTGTCCTAATTACTAACTTTGAAAGTATGAAAAAGGAATAATAAACAAAATAAAGCAAAACAAAAAGAAAAAGAAAATAGAAACAAACATAAATGGGAAGAAATGAGAAAAAAAATAAGGCAAAATAAGCAAAATACAAGGGGTTCTTTCTTTGTTGAAGAAAAATGGGGCAAGTGTATCTAAGATAGAAAATGACAACCAGACAAAGAAAAATTCTTTTGATCATTTTATGAGTAGGAATTCTTCAAAATCCAAGCATGCCCCAACTTGCCTCACTAAGATAAACAAGATGAAACCAAACCTACGAGAGGGTAGAAACATCACACTTGCACATATCAGAGAATAGTAAGATCCCATGGTGTGAGCAATTGATTCATTCTTCCAAGAGTGAGGCTCAAATCACAAAGAGGTGGAATCCACACGCTACATGAGTATAGTTACTGTTAGCCAATAGCTTCAAAATTGTTAAAAGTATTAAATCAAATGTAAATACCTCTTGAGCGCCAAAATGTAAGGGAAAAAGGAGAAGTAAAGTTTTTCTTTTGGAAAAAGTCAAAATTTCTCTCACGTAGTAATGGAAGCATGAACAAGTATAGGGTTTGCCTTATGCTGCAATGAAGAGCTTTAACCACGCTGCAGAGGGAAGTGCTATAGTTTGTTTGTGGTATGTTGGAGGGTTTATTGGGATTCATTGAAGATGCCCACGTTGCAGAGATTTACCAGAAGAAGACGACATGGTGAGATCAAAGTTTTCAAGTTCACGACATATGGAGGGAAAGATAGAATTTGCTGTCCCTGTTAAGACCACGTTGCAGAAAATAGAAGAGATATGGCACGTAGTTTGGGGGTTGGAGGGTTTCAAGGGTTTGTTGTTTGCTGCATTAAATGAGAGCTTCATCCACGTATAAGGAAATACTCCAGCTTACCTAAAGGTAGATGGCACGTTGCAGAGGTGAAGGAGAATATTGAGCATGTTGCAGAAGTCTATCCAACACATGTTCTTCAACTCATGTAGAAGTAGACACGTGGGAGAAATAGGATGTCACGGGGCCAGCCTAAGCGACCTCGTGCGGCACCTAAACGACGTCTCGCCCAGCTCAAGGAGACCTGGTGAGCTCGCTGCCTGGACTACACCTCGCCTTGGGTTAGGATCGTGACTTCATAACTCGGATCAACACTACGTTATGAAATCAGTTAGTATCAATGCAACACATAGCAGATAAAAGAATGAACACAGATATAGGGGCAAGTTCTTATTCTTATTAAACCACGCCGGATTTATGATGCAAAGGATCAAGTTCATACAAGTCAGACGCAGCCGAGAATGCTTGCATAACTCACAGCCATTACAAAAATATCCCACAAGAGTTTCTAGCTTGGTTACATCACCAAGAGCAACGCACTTCTAACTCAGGAAATAAAACCTTGCACCGATCTGATACAAGGGGGAAAAAAGATGCGCCTCTTCGGCTCACACCAAAATCCTTCACAATTTTGCATATAAGAGAATACACTATAATGCGCTTTTTCTTCACACAGCAGGTTCACATACACTGATTTCCAGGAATGCAACTCGGTCATGAGCGACACGTATACATCGGTTCTGCCACGCAATGCAACTCGGCATGAGCTTGCATTGCCATGCCTCAAGCCAGGAACGCGTCAACCGGAATCCAGTAATTGCACGACTAGACTCCTATTGCAACACACACCCAACGCAGCATTGGATTACGCAACCAGTGATGAGTTGGATCACGCATCCATTAATGCTTGTCGGGGACACACATTACACCAAGAGTCCAAGTCGCTCCAAATGTTTGCTTCCGCTTTGACTGGGTAATTGCGCCCCCAGTTAGACCATGAGTCGGACAGTGTTGCATGGAAACTAGATGTCTGGATCAAGCTCAATAGTGTAGAGGACATTGCGGTGCTTGTCCCCTTATATTCTCCCCCACCCAATTTAGGCGACGCCACATCGGTGCTCAGCCTCGGCTCCACGTAGAGACTTTGGTACACTGGGATGCAAAAAAGTGGGCTTAGTTAGACTAAGTTGAGTTCCCTTCCAGGAATTGCATGACCTTCTCTTCCTCGCGCTAGAGTGACTTGGCTCTCTCCCAAGTCGCTTCCTCTACTGGCTTTCCTTCCCATTGGATGAGGAACTCGCAAAAAGCCATCCTCCCATAACCTCTAGTTCGCATAGCCAGAACTTTCTCCACTTTCCAATCAAGACAATCGATCACATTGGCAGGTCCTCGGTTGGGAATGTTGCGCACTAGATCATCCTCGTCAGGATGATGCACTCTCAGCTGGCTGACATGGAACACAGGATGCATCTTCAGATGCAGGGGCAGATTAAGTTGATACGCAACTTTACCAATATGCTCGGTCACTTCGAAGGGACCATCCCACCTTCGAATCAACAATGCACTCAATCCTTTGGGTGTCTTGAACTGCTGCTAGTCCATCCTAAGTAGAACTCGGTCTTCGACTTGGAACTCTACAGGTTTGCGGTGAGCATCCACATCTCTTTTCATGCAGTTCGCTGCTTTAGTCAGGTGGTATCTTGCCAAATCAATACGATCGTTGAACCTTTTTATATACTTTGTTGCCTCGAAGCTTGGACCCTAGTAACCACGCAAAACTGAATGTGGTGTTAATGGTTGCTGTCCAATAGCCAATTCAAAGGGCGAGTACTGGCTCGCACTTGACTTCTACACATTATAACTGAACTGGGCCACATCCAACAAATGTGGCTAGTTGGTTTGGTTCGCCCAAACAAAGTGATGAAGGTAATCCTCCAGAATTCCATTTATGCACTTCGTCTGCCCCATCCGTCTGTGGATGATAGGCCGTTGACATCAGAAGCTTTGTGCCCATCAATCTAAAAAGTTCCACCCAAAAGTTGGACGTGAACCTTGGATCCCGATCTGAGATGATGCTAAGTGGCACACCCTAGTATTTCACCATAAATTTGAAGAAATACTCAGTCGCGACCTCAGCTGTACAAGGCAACTTGCATGCAACAAAGATAGCATACTTGGAGAACCGATCTACCACAACCATCACACTTGAAAATCCATCTACTACAAGCAACTGGGTGATAAAGTCCATGCTTACACTCGCCCAGGGTCGCACTGGTATAGGTAACGGCTGCAATAAACCGTCGGGACATTGTGTTACTACCTTATCCTGTTGGCACGTTAAACAGGTACGCACATATGCTTCCACATCTTCTCACATGCTCAGCTAGAAGTACCCTCTTTCAAGTAGTGCAAGGGTTCTTTTTTGCCTAGGGTGTCCCGCCCACAATGAGTCATGGCACTCAAACATAAGTTCTCTTCGCAAATCTTTCCATTTTTGCACATACAACCTGGAATCTGAGAAATAAAGCAAGTCATCATGTAAATGAAATCGGCGCGTCCGACCGGATTTTACTTGATTCATAATCTGATAAGCTTGGGAGTCATTCTGGAAACCTTCTTTGATTCTCTCCAGAATGTGCTCGGCGACTCCAATCTGGGTCGCTCCAAAGCTAGGTTGCTCTCCTAAGGTGGTGAGCTGAGTCTTTCGACTCAATGCATCAGCAACTATGTTGTGTCGTCCGAGATTATACAGGAGCTCATAATCGAACTCGGCCAGGAACTCCTGCCACCGCGCCTGCTTAGGAGTCAACTTTGCTTGCAATTTGAAGTAGGTGGAACTCACGTTGTCTGTCTTCACAACAAATGACACACCTAGGAGATAGTGTCACCACAATCGCAAACAGTGCACGATTGTCGTCATTTCCTCTCGTGAGATGAGTAGTTCCTTTCACTGTCATTAAGCTTTCTAGATTCATAAGCTACAGGATGCCCATTTTGCATAAGGACTCTGCCTAATGCAAAATCTGATGCATCTATTTGAACTTCAAATGACTCACCATACTTCGGTAGCGCCAACACAAGTTGCTCCGTGAGCTTCTTCTTAAGTTGCTCAAATGCATTTTGCTACTTAGGTCCCCACCTCCATCCGCGATCCTTCTTTAGCAAATCAGTTAAGGGAACAACGATCTTAGAATAACCAGGAACGAATTTGCGATAGTAATTTGCAAGTCCTAAAAACTGATGCACTTTATGGACGGATTGGAGAGGTTCCTAGTCCTCAATAGCTCGCAATTTCTCCGGGTCTGGCTTCAACAAGCCATGGCCAACAATGTGACCAAGGAACTGGACTTCGGTCTGAGCAAAGTAGCACTTCTCCTTCTTAACAAATAGCTTATTCCGCTACAGCAGCTTGAAGACTTCAGCCAAATGAGCTCGATGTTCCTCCAATGTTCGGCTATAAACCAAGATGTCGTCTAGGTAGACGACTACACATTTATCCAACAACGTACGAAACATGTCATTCATCAAGGTGTTGAATGTAGCCAGTGCATTGGTCAAGCCAAATGGCATGACCAAGTACTCATAGGACTTGTACCGTGTTGTCATTGCAGTCTTCTCCTCGTCCCCAAGAGCTATTCAGATTTGATAGTAGCCTTGACGCAAATCAAGCTTGGTAAAGTACCTCACTTCCTTGAGCCGGTCAAAACTATCCGCTATGAGGGGCAGTGGGTACTTGTTCTTAATGGTGAGCTTGTTTAGAGCTTGATAATCCACACAGAGCTACAAGGAACTATCTTTCTTGTGTTGGAACAACATAGGTGCAGCATAAGGCGAATGTGATGGTCTGAGAAACCCAGCTTCGGTAAGCTCCAAAATTTGTCTCTTCAACTCTTGTATCTCAGGAGCAGATAAGCGGTAGGGAGCCTTCGTAGGAGGGCGAGCTCCCAACTCCAACTCAATACAGTGATCCACATGCCTCCTAGGGGGAGTTCTGCAGGCAGTCACTCTGGCATGAAGTCCAAGTACCTATCTAAGACATCCTGCACATCCTTAGGATTTGAGGACTTGGCTTCTGCCTCTTTGTCCCAATCACCAAGGAGTCCTACCAAATAGATCTCATCGGAGTCTTTCCGAGCAGCTTGATGCAAACTCATTGCAGAAATCACCCACTTGTCCAGACCAACCTTCATGGTCTGTAACATGCTTGGTCGTCTAGGATCCATGAAAATGACACAGTCGAGGTGAGGGGCCAACATTGCACAGGATTTTCGGATGAAATCTTGACCCAAAATCAAGTCGAAGTCGGTCATGTCAATGGCCACCAAATTAATGGCACCAAACCATGACCGAACCTGTACATGTACATCTCGGATATCTCCCACACATTTCTCAACCAGTCCATTTACACTCTTGAACGACTTTTGTCCCTCAGCCATTGGAAGTTTGAGCCACCTTGCCTTGCTTGCAAAAATATAGTTGTGAGTCGCACCAAAATCCAACATTGCCAGTATCTTTGTTGGTCCAAAGAAAGCCTCACCAAAGCACAACTCGTGTAGAGCCGAGGTATCCTGGGATGACGTATTGGCTTGCAGGTTGTTGCGGACTGTAGCCAAAAGTTGCAAAGCTCCCATCTTAGCAACTGGCTCCTTAGGAGTCAACACCGCATTGAGCCTTTGTCGCTCTAGACATTCTCGTGCCCAGTGATTCGGTCAGCCACAAATAAAGCAATTCTTATCCCGCTTCTTAGAATTAGAGGGCCACTCCTTCTGAGGCTTGTCGCCCTGCTTCTTGTTGTTCTTGGCTTCATTACACTTGGGGTAGGGTGCACCCCCACGCTGCTTGTTCTTGTTTCGGAATGGCCTGCCCTTGTCCGCAACTTCTGACTTACCCTTGCCATACCCCTTGGTCACGTCACCTTTTAAATCAAGGAGTCGGTCAGCCCCAGCTATGGCCTAAGGCAGTGTTTGCACATTTTGATGACGTAGGTCCGCTTGCGCCCATGATTGCAAACCACAAAATCAGTCATTCCCTTAGGCGCTTCCAACCCCAGAGTCTGGAAAGCCTTCACATAGTCTCACACTTTGCCTGTGTGCTTGAGTTCATCAAACTAAGCTCGCACAACCCATTCTGAGTTCCTCGGACGAAACTGCTTGCACAGAGCTTCCTTGAGTTCATCGCAGGTGTCAATGTTTTCCACCATGCGCCCAACAAGCTTATTAGCCTACCTTGACCTCCACCAGAGCTTGGCACTCCTGGTGAGGAAAGAGACCACTTTCTTTACTTACGCATCGTCAGACAAACCGGGCATATTTGAAAAGAGCTCTTTGACGTCCCAGAAGAAATTCTCTAGAGACTTATCATCGCGCTTCCCATCATTAAACTCCACCAAATTTGAACCTTCGTTGGAGGATTTTGCTCCGCCATGAGTGAGGAGCATATTATGTAGTGTTTGACCTTCTCGCAGGAATTCACATTCCTTCTTGAGCGCGTCGAGAGCATCTTTCACAATGCGGGTCTTGGCCATAATCCCATTGTACGCATTCTCTGGGTTAGTGATGTGTTCATCCAATTCCAAGGCCTTAGTTGCAGACATGCGAGCCTCCAAGTCCTGCAACCAATCACACGTTCTAGGTTGGTCACGGTTTTCACCGTGCCCCGTACGCACTCTTGATATAGGTTGCTCACACTCTACTCTAGAGTCAGGCTCAATATCAGCTCCGGGATCTTTTCCTGCCATGGACGTAATGCACACTAAAACCAAAAGTTGCTACAATGATTGAGTTCAGTCACCAAACCACTCTAATACCAACTGTCACGAGGCCAGCCTAAGCGACCTCGTGCGGCACCAAAACAACGTCTCGCCCAGCTCAAGGAGACCTGGTGAGCTCACTACCTGGACTACGCCTCGCCTTGGGTTAGGATCATGACTTTAGAACTCGGATCAACACTACATTATGAAATCAGTTAAGTATCAATGCAACACAGCAGATAAAAGAATGAACACAGATATAAGGGCAAGTTCTTATTCTTATTAAACCACGCCGGATTTATGATGCAAAGGATCAAGTTCATACAAGTCAGACGTAGGCGAGAATGCTTGCATAACTCACAGCCATTACAAAAATACCCCACAAGAGTTTCTAGCTCGGTTACATCACCAAGTGCAACGCACTTCTAACTCAGGAAATAAAACCTTGCACCGATCTGATACAAGGGGGAAAAAAAGATGCGCCTCTTCGGCTCACACCAAAACCCTTCACAATTTTGCATATAAGAGAATACATTGTAATGCGCTTTTTCTTCACACAGCAAGTTCGTATAAACTGATTTCTCATTACTTAGCCGATCCGTTCTCACATTACCATAAACTAAACTGTGCGTCCCTTTAATAGAACCAACGAGCCCCACAAAGTCTGCACCATTTCCAGGAATGCAACTCGGTCATGAGCGACACACATACAACGGTTCTGCCACGCAATGCAAGTTGGCATGAGCTTGCATCACCACGCCTCAAGCCAGGAACGCGTCAACCGGAATCCAGTAATGCCACGACTAGACTCCTATTGCAACACACACCCAATGCAGCATTGGATTACGCAACCAGTGATGAGTTGGATCACACATCCATTAATGCTTGTTGGGGACACGCATTACACCAAGAGTCCAAGTCGCTCTAATGTTTGCTTCCGCTTTGACTGGGTCATTGCGCCCCCAGTTAGACCATGAGTTGGACAGTGTTGCATGGAAACCGGATGTCTAGATCAAGCTCAACAGTGTAGAGGACAATGTGGCATTTTTCCCCTTATATAGGAGGTCGGGTCATGTGGTCGTGAGGAAAGGTCAGATTTCTACAGTAGTGCTGCTATACAGTCTTCATGCTTTCCAGAAAAACCTTTTCTAAAGTAATCTTTTTGTCTCTTTAGCATACTTCTTGTCCTTGAATCATTTCTACATTTTGGAGCAGCATTGAAAACATCTGTTTACTCATGCTTACTCTCATGGTTTTTGTGATCATGTACTTGAGTAATTTCTTGTATCAGATTTCTTTTCATCTGAAGTCACTAAATAGACAGAACTTCGTAGCATTACCAATATTGGAGATTTGTAACTTTGAATAGAGGGATAAGGTTTGAAATGGTGAAATTTTTCTTGAAGATTACCACTTTATTTCCATACAAATACATGCATGTGAGATTGCAAGTTTTCTAAGCTAGAAGAATGGCATGAAGGTCCCCGAGCAGGAGTACTTGTAGAGCATTCTGCTGTTGATATTTTTGTTGCATCAGATTGATAGCGCTTTAAGGAAATTAGTGGCATTTTATCTTGGCAACACTAACATTGGAGATTGATTTTACAATAATGTTGGAGTTTCAATTTTTTGAAGAGATAAGAGATGGATGTCATTCGGTATCTTGTCTAAACCCTAGCTAAACAGTGAACTGTAGAGGGCAGAGTTTGATGGTTAAATGAAGACACAGAAGATGTAAAAAAACCTATCAAAAGTATTTTGATGTGTGCTTCAGTTTTTGAAGGTTGTTGATATGCCTATCCAAGCTTCACAAACCCTAGACCTGACTAGAAGACTGTCAACAAAAGGACAGCAGTTCAAGGGATGTCTTCAAGGCTGCATGTAGCTGATTCCTCAAATGCAACATCTACTGAGTGGTTTCCAAGCTGGATTTGATGGTTCTTGGAAGTGATTTCAGTGTTTTTTATTGTTTTGTGGTTTGATTGTACTAGAACAATGATTGAACAAGTGAAGGAGGTTGACACTCAGCAGTGAGCAGTCCCAAGATATTGTGAGGTATGATAGTACCATCATAATAAATCCATGCATGGATACAAAGGACAGAGTGTTAACAATGAAGAGCATTGATAAGAAAGCAGCCTGCAGTTCAAGGGCAGTAGTAAAGGTAAGGGATGCAGATGATGAGAGCTATACATTCTAAATCTATCCATGACAGTCATGATATGCAATGAGGTTTTGAAGAATGTAAGAGGTATTGCAGGTCTTGTCATTGGATTAAGTATCTCAGTTGCTGCAATCCAAAGGAATGACAACCCAACAATATAACAGCAAGCTTCAAATTCTTTGTTCAAGCAAGGGAAGCTCACCAAAGCAAAGAGGTCATTTTCTCGTAATGGATGGTTTAGATGAAGAAAAGCTACCAAAAGTCAGGCCAAGTAGATAGTCTTAAATAAGCTCAGGAAACAATCTTTAGACAAGGAATGTATGATAGAGGATAAAGAACAGTTTGATAGTCCTTTACAAATTTCATTGGCAGCCTCACAATTAGTGAAAGGCAGTCAAGGCATTGAAAGGTTTGGACAGAGGGGCAGTCATGAATTGCACTCCCAAGGACAAGGGATCATGGACAGAGTTCTGATCCAGGGCAGTGTGATCATCATCATGAGGGCAGCTTTGAAGATGGTAGTCTAGTAAGACATTGCACAATCCTAAGAGCAGAGTTTGTGCGTACATTATTATAGGACAATCAAACCTAACAATGGGGCATGACAATCACAAGAAGACGCACAGTTGGGAGATATAAAGAAAGGACAGTGTCAATATTGGAAATGCAGTTTATGTTGCATATCAAGACTTCACCTAGAACAATGCATTAGTGACAGGACAACAAAGATAAATGACACTCCACAGTATAAAGAATGAGATGGCAGTGGCAGCCATCATTAAGAGGATAGCAAAGGTAATGATTGTATCACATTATCAACTGTATTAATCAGGGTCACTATTAGAGGGAGCACTTAATGATTGCAAGGATTGGAAAGATCAGTCATAAGTTCTGTGATAAAAGCTATTGAATAGTAGATGCCAGTCCATGTTGCTAAAATAGGGGAGATAGTTGTTAATGTTTCAATGCTTGAGGATGAAAAACATGTTTCATCTACTCTGGAAAACCCTGGAGATGTTGCATTTATAGATAAAGAGAACAGTTATAGAGCAAAATTGACTAAGACAACAGAGATTCATTGGATAGCATGAAGATTGGATGCATAGTTGTGAGAATAATTCTGATGACAGTCATCAAACAAGTCCAGTGGCTTGTTGACTATGGAAAATGTAGTCACAAAATGGTGTAATGATGATAGAAGAGCTCACACAGTCGTCAAGCAAATGGAGAAAGATGACAGTGGTATTTATGAAAGGCTTTCAAAGAGTTTGCAAAGGCTAGAGCACAGATGCACGAAGGGGAAAAATGATAAGGTGTTTAAGACCTCTGTCAAAGTTTTGTATGTAAACCCTCTATCAAGGTCATAAAGTGACAGTCCTTAAGATTTATAAAGGATGGTACATATTATATAAGCAAGGACAGTTCAGAAGGTAAGGGACAGTCACAAAGATCAGATGCACAGTTAACATATTCAAGAGCACAACCATTAAGACTGTCATGGTGGCAGTCTACACAAAAGAGACTTCAAATGAGGTATAGCCAGTAGTTTAAGGGTATTTCACAGTTCATGTGACAGGTTGCTGTCATATCATGCAAGCAAAGAACCATCACACTGAGTTTTAAGGAGTAGATCACAGAGATTTAATGACTATTATAAGCTTATGTGGCAGTTAGTGGAGTGAACAGAAATCATGAAGTCTTCAAAACACAGTGAAATAGAAGCAAAGACCAAAGGATCAAACATGTGATGCAAGAGAAACACAGAGCATTGTTGTGACTATTTTAGCATATTTGATAGTAAACCATGGGAAAAGTTTTCTACTGGAAGCATGGACAACTTACAGGCCATTGCAGACCTGTGCAAGGCATAGATGAAAGTGGGTTTTGACACAGTGCATTAAATGTTTTCATTGATAAATCATCCTATAAGAGCTTCCACTAAGGCCTACAATAACATTGAGAATGATCAAACAAACTCATTGACAAGGTGGCAAGTCCTAGTAATCTAATCCTACGTCCCCTTAAGGCTGTTTGATCATTTCAAACCTTTTTTCACATGTTTAAAAGCTTAAGGAAAGGAAGTTGCAGCAGTAAAGAGATTTATTGGCAATTATGAGCAGTTGCAAGCATCAAGGGGGAGGTTGAGTGAACTGTCCAGCAAAGTGGAGAAAATATAGGGCAGTTTTGACTCACTTTTGAAGCATTTATCAACATCTAGGAGCTATTTTAGGTGCTTTGATGGTAGAAGGGGTCAAGGAAAGTCTTTTCCAACACTCTCAACACCTTTTTGGAGCTTGTTAAGGGGCTGCAAAGCAGGTATTATTGTTTTGGACGACCAAAGGAGTTTGACTCAGCAAGATGAAGTAAAGACTTACCCTTTTCTCTTACACACATGTTCCTATTATCTTGTAAGCTGTTAGAACAGCAAAAAGCAAGCCTTAGGCAGGATTTTCAGTTAGTTTTTTTCTCTAGTCTTAGTATTGTAACTTAACTTTTTGGAGTTCTAGCTGGACCAGCAATGAAACTCCACTTTCAGATTTGTACACAGCTATGTAACACTTCTTTTGATCAATTAAAGACAAGTAATTTGCCTTCTCCAATCTATTTTTTGTGTGCATGTATGAATGATAGATGTATTTTCTGTGATTGGATATGAATCGTCAATCTATGTCTCATTCTTTAAGCACCTTCTTGCAGAAATATGCATGCCTTATGCAGGCCATAGGTTATGATAGTAGTTTTAGAAGTTTTTGCCTTCTTCAATCTGTTTTTTGTGTGCATGTATGAATGATAGATGTATTTTCTGTGATCGGATATGAATCCTCAATCTTTGTCTCATTCTTTAAGCACCTTCCTGCAGAAATATGCATGCCTTATGCAGGTCATAGGTTATGATAGTAGTTTTGGAAACTTCTAATTGTGAAGATAATTGTTTTTTCCTTTTAGAATTGAAAAATGCCTCATCTTTCCTGCGAAATACTTATGCGTAAGCATGTAGAAACTTGAGTTGTGTTGAAGCAACTTGTTCATTTTGGTCATATTGTAAGTTCCAAAACAGCAGTGTAGGTTTGGAAGAATCATTCGGTGCATCACCTTTTAGAGTTTAAGTTTCATTTTCAAGTTATCCTTTTCTCTTTTCTCAGCAAGCATCATTAGTTTAGTTTAGTTCAGGTGATAAATCTAGGAGAACCAACCCTCTCTAGAGGTTCCTTTTCGTCATAGGTGACCCACAAACCTAGAAAGGATCCCATGTTTCACCAATAAGCTAAGTTCTACAACTTAACAAGGGCGCAATATTGAGTGACAACAGTTACAAATATAACTAATTAGGGGTTTGTTAGAAATTATATAATGTAATTAGAAAGAAATGATTGGTGAGAAAACAACTATTGTTTTACTACCAACCTTGTTTCTATAGTCTCAAAATAGTTACATATGGCTTCATTCAAAGCTTTACTACTATTCACATGTCTATAGACCCGATAGAAGTTACTTAAATCACCCAAATGATTGAGTTCTTGTGATATATATATTTTGTTCCTTCTCTCTTTTTTGTGATTATTTTTCTCATCCTTTTCTCTTTTTTTCTTTTCTTTTTATGAAGCTATCACAATCCATAGGCAATAAATCCCATCTCTAGGTTAGGAATTACAATAGTCACCATTGAAGAATATAACTTTAAGATTTATCACCTAAGATGAAACCATAACATCTAATCCTAACCAACTCATGAATGTTTAAGGAATGTATAAAGTTTAATATGTTAGATATTCCATCCTTGAACCTTATTAGTCTCTAATCCTAAAAAGATAATTCCTCGTAAGCCATAACTGAATGAAAACAAAGTTAAAGTATCTATAAGTTAATGATTGATCTTTAAAAAAAAAAAAAACCACCAACAACAAACCTTTTCCTAGCTCCCTGTAGACACCTAAATAATGTCACCTTCACCTAATAATCAATTTCATCCAATCATCACCTAATTCATTCATTCATCTCCTAGAACCTTATCACGTGTTCATCACCTAAGACACATGCATCATCACCTCATCACCTAATACTCCTAATGTCTAATAATTTAATTAAATTTAGCTAATATAATTATACATTTAATAGATTGGTTGTACATAATTATCCTTTAATTATCTATATATATCTAATTATTTATTTATTTATCCACACATTGTCCACAAATAAATTAATTAAATATTAATTTCCACCTCACGTGTACCAATAATTCAATTAATTAATTATTAAATTAAAGAATTAATTTGAACTCACCTAGTTGACTACCAAGTCTAATAAGTTCACTCGAACTTTCTCCTTGTCCCACTCATCAATCAAATCCACTTCACTCATTCATGCAATTAATTATCTATTCTATGTAAATAGTCAACTCCCCCTAATTCTCTCAGGGCTTAAATTTGATGGTCCACCTTGCCCATCATGAATTTTTTTTCTACGGTTTAGTCTTCATTATTGCCTTTCGCATGACAATTATTTTTTTTTACTACAAGTCAAATTTTATATAATAATGCATTGATAGGCGAGGGACAAGAACATTTTCAGCATAAGGCACATGCCTCCTCTCTCCCATAGAAGCATTGTCAATACCTAGGCAACCATCTCTTGGAATAGGTTGAAAAAGATGACGACTTTTTCACTTGTTGTCCATTCATCTCAAATTTAAAAAACCTCAAAGTCTGTTATAAATTTGATTTATTAGCTAATAGGCTATATATAGTGTGAGCTTTCAGCGGAAACAAGTCTCACGCCTCAAAACTCCCTCCCAAGAAACAGGTGACCACTCACTTATTTGCCGACGTGTATATTGTCAAATAAACATAGAGTTGCAATGTTAGCATACAGGAAAGTTGCAATTTAATACGAAATCATATCAAATTCATTCCTCCTTCGATGATCGTTTAGGAGTGTACGCATTTAAAGAAAATTTAAATCTTATCACTGCTGGTAGATTGGATGGGATTGTTATCCCCAAGTAAATGCGATCAATCTAATTATCTGGTAGTCGATCAGATTGCAATAAATGTGAAAAATTGATTGCAATAAATGTGAAGATATTTATTTTTGTCCACCTTTGCCACCGCCCTGACTCCTGCCAACTTTAACATTGCTTAATATTGTTCTTAAAAAGATATTAAATCTACTTATTTTGCAACAAAGTACATTTATTTTAGGGGGATTAAGGTTATGGAAACTATTTGTGCTGTTAGGCCTCATTTTTGTTTTCTGTCTACAGAAATTTTCCCAAGCTGCCATATTCTTGTGGTCTTTTTCCGATTGAATAATATCACTTTACATGAAAAAGGTTTTCTGTCTAAAGAAATTTTCCCAAGCCGCATAGTGTAAAGGAAAAATTACCACAACTTTGCGGCAGACAAGGTATTGGAGAAGAACATCGAAGTATGTTTTTACTTCTGTTTCTTTGACAATATTTTACTTTTGTTTCTTACTTATTTTATGTTTACTGTTTCAACTATATGCGTCTGTTCTTGGTAATAGTAGTAATTATGGTCATAGTTTTCACTTCTGTTTTTTACTTATACACTTGCATGCATTATGTAAAAACTAATAAACCTTCAAACTTCAAAATAAATTGAAAATTTTATTTACTTCTGCCTATTCTTCACATGGATGGTAAAAATTGAAATCTTTCAGGGAAGCTCTTAGTTATGTACAGTACAAGGCAAGGTCTAACTACACCTTTTCCTGGTAAATTATTGAAAGAAAAGAGAATAAATACAAATAGAGACTCAAAATCATATAATTACTTCAGAAAATATGCTTCAGCAAAGAGTGCTCAACTATCATCTTTTGAGCTAGTTGTGCCTCATTATGATAGCCCTGAGTTCCCATATGGCATCAAGTTTACTATTGGGATCAAACAATTGTAATGAAATTCTTTGTATTACAATTAAATTGGAAAATTTTTGGGAACAAACCTTCTGGCACAATTTTTTTTGCCAATTTGTGGGTTTAAACGGTTTCCTTGTCCAATTTAAAAAAAAAATGCAATTTTTAGCAATATTTAAACAGAAATGACCAACAAAAGCTTGGAGAATAGGCATGATAGAAGCAGGCCATGAAATAGAAGTAAAAAAAAAAAGAAATTAGCAAGGCTCTAGACAAAAACAATTACATAAGTGAGGTTAAGAATGTAAACTAAGCTACCTCTAAACCAAACAACAGTCTAATATATTGTTACTTTCCACTTATGCAATGGAGATGAAGAAAATATTTTATCAAACAAACTGAGTCAATTACTAGCTGAACAGGATTAGCTTTGACTAACAAAGGCCTGTAGCACATTAGAATTTATAAGCCTCTTTGTGTTGACTTTCTTTTACTCACGAGGCGTTCTATGTTGGGCGGACTCTAGCCAGAGAATCTGATTTGCATCTCTGTATTTTATTACAATGGATCTTCTGTGGAGATATGAATTATCAGCAACACCAACTGTTAATTGTGAAGGCCAGGGGAAAAATGATCGGAGTCTTCCTGCAACCATAGAAATAATTAGTACAAATTTAATGGCCGAGTTCCATTTTCCACTGAAGTTATATGGCACATCTATGCAGATGCCCTTTGCTTTTCTGAGACTGTATGAACAACCCACCGAAAGGCCCATGTTCCTAAAAGCACTGCGACACAGGAAACCCATTATGTTAAAATCTCTATGCAGCCTAATTTTACATTTTGTGCTGAATTTAAATCAAATTTTATTTGGGCTTACCTCACAACTTCTAAAATGATGTTGAGGACGGAAGACTTGATCCCTGCTTTCAACATGCTTATTTGGGTGGTGAGCAGTTTTGCAATGATGTTGAGGACGGAAGACTTGATCCCTACTTTCAACATGCTTATTTGGGTGGTGAGTAGTTTTGCTTTTCTGAGACTGTATGAACAACCCACCGAAAGGCCCACGTTCCTGAAAGCACTGCGACACAGGAAACCCATTATGTTAAAATCTCTATGCAGCCTAATTTTACATTTTGTGCTGAATTCAAATCAGATTTTATTTGGGCTTACCTCACAACTTCTAAAATGATGTTGAAGACGGAAGACTTGATCCCTGCTTTCAACATGCTTATTTGGGTGGTGAGCAGTTTGGACGGTGCATGGTCTTCCTTCGTCCATGGATTTGCTTGTTCTACCCAACACTCCTGCGACCTTTGTTATTAGGAAAGTTACATGTTTTTTCCCCTTACCACATTGCAAATGGTTTTGTACCCCACATTTCAGAATAGCCTTCTACGTGGCACAAAAATACTCTTAATATTTGATACCTTTCCTATTAAATATCCGTACATTCACAGTAAGTTAATACATGCAGCTACGATGTGTCATAAGGTCAAAGGGAAAGTTTTCAGCTTTAAATTTAATGACGTCTACCCTTCTCTTGAGTTGTCTTTAGTGAATTTAAAAAATAAGATTTCTCCCAGATTCAGACTTTTTAATTCTTATAGAAATTTAGCCAATTTTTTTTCAAAATTTCTAGGTGATTGTTCTTGCACACTCAATACACTTAATTTTATATAAAGTTAATTTCTATTTGGTTTATATAAATAATCTTATCTACATTTAATTGTGCACATTGAGTTTGTGTTTTCATATCGGCAATTTTATATTCACAATTTTCTAAGCATAAGAACAATTTTTATTGCTTCTGGTTTTGATTGTGTCAAAAAAATTTAGTATCAAAACTAGAAGCAATACAAATTTACGATACAGATTGTGGAAACTTGATATCTTTAATAAGAACAATTACTTTATATGCATATTCATACACAATTATCAAAAAAAAGGAAGAGCTCCAACTACATCTGATTTCATTATGAGAGTACAGATAACACATTTTTACTTTCGAATTTCTTTACATCAAATTTTACTTAATTCTTATTAATATGCTCTTCATAGTATATGCTTTACACATAAATTACCAACTAATTTACTCACATCTTCATGGTCTACAGGTGGTTGCTTAATAATTGTAGTTCTTTTCATTTTTGGATCAAGTGCACCTAAGATGCCACCCAAAAGAATACTCTCTCTTATAGTTCCTTCTTCTACCAACTGATTTTATTTTTTCCTTTGCTTTTTACTTTCCAAATAAAACAATCAATGTAATTATGATATAAGTATTCTAACTTTTTCTTTCCATGTTTAGGAACAAGTAACTAGACAACAAAAGCTTCTTGATGCAAACTCTTTTCATACAAGCATGTGGAAACATCAACTATAAAAGCATCACAAATGAAACTACTATGAGTCATTCCTTCAAATGGCTATATCAAAAATTGTAATTCAAAGCAAATTCTATTTGTTCCAAACATTTGTAAAAAAAACATCTTTTGTATGTATTTCAAGCTTCTATTACAAATTTATATGAACACTACAATGAAAGCTACTTAGCATGTTTTCTTACATATACTTCTCTATCAGCGTAACCCTTGCACCCCTTCTGGTGCAAGTGCTAGTGATAGTATTAGCATAGAAATTGTAACGTACTGACATTAAAATAAAACTAACGAATCATAATGCATTGGTGTGTTCTACCTCATATGGGATACATCACCATTACAAATGTGAACAAAAAAATGACTTTTAAAACATTTTAAATTCTTTTTTGTTTGGCATCTTTCCAAATTTCATACACTCTGCTCCATTTGACTACTGATACATCAAACGTTGTTAGAGACACTCTCATCAAAGCATCCAATATATCTAATGTTAGAGTTGTTCGTTGGATATCTTTTATTATGTTTTTCCTTGAAAATCCTCTTTCACATGCCACTATACTTGCTCGAATAGTAAGGATTTTTTCCATAGCTTTGTCATGTTTGGAAAACTTGTTTGTGAGTCTATGACACAAAAAACCCTCCAAACTTCCTTCATTGATAATCCCTCACAACTAAGACGAAGAGTATCAACAAATATATGCAACTCCTTTTTACAAGCTTCAACATTAAATGATGTTTCATTTTCTTCTCCCTCACATAAAGTATATTGCATGTGTTGAAAAATATTATCAAGCCAACACTTTGAATTATCTTCTCTCGCACGAGTATCCTTTAGATAATGACAAGGACTAAACAACTTTACAGAGTTGAAAAACACAAGATCATGAAATCTTCCATTCAAACAATCTATAAGTGCTTGAACATATTCTTTTGCAAGTTGTTTACAACTCTATAATGAACCATCAATGCAAGGTTTTAGTGATTGCTTTTGTGAATCAACATAATCACCATGTGCATGTGAAATTGCCACAAACCGCAATTCATACCTATGAACAATGCCCTCTTTATCAGTAATCTCTAAATAACCATATTTAGAGGCATCCAAAAATTTAGATAAGTAACAAGTACCATTAGCAAATGTATCACTTCTCATAAACCACCTGCTTAAAGTGTTTATAGTAATATCAATAGATGCCCCTAATGATGTAACATCAACATACTCTTCTTGAAATTTTCTATTCAGCTTGTTCAACATAAGCATTATATCTGCAAGCATGTGTAAACAAAATTGAACTGAAAATATTCTTTCCTTATCATACCATGACTCTCTCTTTTCATTTTTCCATAAAGTCAATATAAGAGGCATCAATACAACAAGCCTTTCAATAACTTGTCCTCTTGAAAGCCATCTAACTCCATGAATTTGAAGAGCTTGAAGAGTTTCAAGTTGCATGACTTCCTTGTTTCTTTTAGTAGAATTTTGTACCCAAGAATACACCTTATTTGCTAATTTCTCAACAAATAAAAATTTGGGAATTTTTTTGGAAGCATCTAATGTAGCTAAAGCTTCACGATGAGCAATGCAATGAGCACCTACAAGATTAGGAACATTTAATTTCATAAAAGAAACAAACCCATTTTCACTACCAACCATGGATGAAGCACCATTTGTGGAAACAACTATTAAGTGTGTATTTGAAAGCCCCCTTTCTTCCTTTAAAACATTGATTGCATCATAAATTGTTTTTCCTTTTCCATCACAAACATTTATGAGCTTTAAAAATTGCAAAGTTGGCTGCCCCAACCCTTTTGAGTCTAAAAAAGTTGCATAGACCATAAGATGCTTCTCTAAACTGTGATCTATACTTTCATCCAACATCAAAGAGAAAAAAGGACTATCCAACATTCTAGCAGTTTGTACCTCTTCAAGATACTTAGATATAGCAAAAAGAAATTGATTTGCAGCCATCTAATTTGTGTATGAATTGTAGTCCTTATTCTTTGGCATGTTTGGTAACTGTAATGTCATTTCAAGAGAGCAAAGTGATTCATATTTTGAAAGGGGTAAATCCTCTTGAACCATCCAAAAAACTAATTTCATAGTTGTGATGACTCTTTCCTTGTTAATGTCATCAACATTTGCTATATGTTCTGTAATAGGTTTTGCTTTCTTTTCATTCCCACATGTCCATTTAGCTAGTGAAATCTTATGAATGTTTGAATTGGCATGAGTAACTAATGAATCATGTTGTAAATTAGTGCAACCATTACCTGCTCCCCATGGTCCAGCTGCATTATGTGTTTCACAATATATGCATTTCATAACTTTTTTCCCTTCATATATTGTACATTTCAGCCACTTAAACTTTACTTTCCATTCCTCACGAAATTCTCGTTTTACTTCAAGTTTTCTTTTTTTTCTGTGTATTGTTTTCTCTTGTTTGATATTCATCAACATACTCTTCAGTGTACCCCAAAATATCTAAGTCTTCATTTAAATCAAAATTATGATCTTCATTGGGTGCTACAACTTCAGATGTACTTGACCATGGAAAAAAATGCTTGATAGAAGGCTGATTTTTTTTCTCTAGAGACATTTTCAAATTGTAATCCCTACATATTTTAAAAATAAGAAAGATTTAGATATTTTGTTCAAATTCATCTAAATTTATAAAAAATGAACCATAAAAAAAATTAATATAAACTAACAACCATATAGAGAACAGGGGGTTGTAGTGGTTGCATCAAAACAAAAAAAATAGGAAAAAAAATCATGGAATATTATTAAATGCAATCCAAAATGTTTGATAAAAAAAATATACAATGTTTAATTTTACTGTGGTAAACTGTTACAAATTTTTAATATAAGATTTGTAAATCATTATTTTTTTAAAAGAACAAAAGAAATAAAATGAAAATCATCTTACTCTTCTTACTGTGCAGCAAAATCATTTTCTTTTTTGTTGTAAGTTGTAACTGTGCAACAAAATCTCTTTACTTTTTGCAAATCTTCTTTCTTTTTTGTTGTAAGTGTGTGCAAAAAAATCTTTCCCTTTTCTAACTTTTTGCTTCTTCTCTGCAACTTTGGAGTCTGGATAATGAAGATTAAACTCTAAAACCAGATTAATAAAAGAAAAATGAAATATTTTGCACTGGTAAAACAAAAAAATGGTTTGAAGGAGAAGATTGTTGTTTTTATAAAAAATTCTATTAAAGAAACTCAAAAAGTATTTAGAATAAAAGAAACTCAAAAATATTTAGAATCTTAAAAAAAATCTAAAAATTTGAGATTTGTTTTTTCAACAATAGAAGTTTGCATTTAAAAAAAAAAAAGTTTATATTCTTTTATTAAAGCATAGAAGAAGTTTCTATTAAAAAATGGTCAAATTTTCATATTAACTGTTTTTTTATAGTTTCTAAAATAAATTGCATGTATTAACATATAGTTAAATATTTATTTTTATTGTATTTTACAGTTAAAATCTTCAAATACAGGTATATAACCATCAAATTTAAGCCCTGCTCTCATGCACTTAATTAACTCCTCCATGTAGTAGTTAACTCATGTTGAGTAATAATAAATATTTTAATTAAAATTAAAATAATGATCAACTCTCCCATGTTTGCCACACCTCTTTATTAGTCCCCCAAACCATGAATTAGATCTCAAGTTCCAGATTGAATCCTATCCCTTTATCAAGTCTATAAACCTAACACATTTCTCATCATTTCAAAAGAATTCAAATTCATACCTAAGTTTTTCCAATTTGTCAATCAAGTAATGCTAAGGTTATGTTGGTAAATTGAGCACCCACATTTCAAAACAAGAAAATATTCACATCATGCTCAATCTGATGTTTGCATATGAAATTTTGAGTGTTGAATTGGTTTGATTTTAATTCTATTTTATTTATTATATTTTCATGCATACACTACCCATAATATTTTCCCTCGTTAGGGAATCATCCTAAAGGAAAGACAAAGAACAAGAAACCCAAAAAGTAGGACAACAAAACAAAAAAAGAAAAGAATAAATAGCAAGAAAAAAATATAAAAGGGAAACACCAAAAGTATAAATTAGTAGGTCAAAGAAAACATAAAGGAAGAAAAAAATAACAACACACAAAAACCTTAAGCGAAGTATGTACATGGTATTGGTGTGAATAGTTAGTTTACTTAACAAGTTAATTAGTGGGTCCTATTTACATGTTAAGTCCACTTAGGTCCTAGGCATATTTTTAGAAGTCTTAGTTGTCTATATAAGATCTTATCATATCTTATTCTTTTTAAATTTTATTTAATTCTAGTGTCCTAGGTCATTTAATAATGATACAAGTCATTTAATGTTTTTCATTAGGTAGTTCATCACACCTTGTCTATATAAGCGAGGTCATTATACACTTTTGTAATATACCTCTTCATCATATTTGATAGATCTTAATATCAAGCAAGCTCATTTCTTGCATGCTCTTTTGTAGAAGGTTTCCATTATTTTTGCAAGTGGTCTTCAGTATAGAGCTAATTTTTAGATCCTACACATGCGAGGTATTTAGGACCACTAAGATCCAAAGTACTATTTTAAATACTACCCAATAATTGGTAATGGGATAGACTCTCTATTCAAAGAACTAATCCTAAATAAGATTTCTCTTAAAATATCTAATATCTGATAGGGACCTAACCATAGTTTTTCAAATTTACAATGGTCATCTTTCTTCTCTCTTGACTTATCTAATAAAAGGGTTAGATCATATATCATAAAATATTTCACCCTAGCTCTTTTATCAAACCATATTTTCACTATTTCTTGATGTTTCCTATGTGTTCCAAGGCAACATTCCTTTTTTCTTCTAGGTTCAATAAATTTATCAATCTAACTTCATTCTTTTTCTTTGTTTCTAAGTAATTCTTCACAAATGATAAGGTTGGGATTCTCAAGTTCATATGAAATAAATGATCTATAACATATACCAATTTATAAGAGGATGTCCCTAAGGAATCCTTGATCATATTCCTATCAACTCACAAGGCATACTTCAACTCAGTGTGCCAATCTCTAGGATTTTTCTCTAATATATTTTTTATAACCTCAATTAAGTTTTTATTATATATTTTGCAACACCATTTCCTTGTGGATAATAATTGGAAGAAACTTAAAACTACCTTATGTTTAAAATCTCATTGTAATAATTTGGTTAAAGAAAATGTGAGATCATTATCACATACTAGAGCAAAAGGCATCTAAACCTGGCCATGAGATATTCTTCCAAAAACTATGTAACAACTTCAATGTTATAGTTCTTATAATTAATGGGTTTTTTCCACCTCATATAGTATTTTTTAGCTATAAAGATAAAAAAAATCATGTAAAATATCTCAAATTAATCATACCAATGAAATCTAGGCCACATTGGGTGAAAGGGTGTACCTCATGAAGAAGATGCAAGGGCACGGTAGGATTTCACTCCCAGTATGTAGTAAGTCTAACAAGCATGGCATGCTTTCATGTGTTGATATGCATCTTTGATCATATATGGCCAGTAGTACCCTTCGGTTAATATTTGATGAGTTGTATTGTTTCCAAAACCATGCATCATCCCAAATTTTTTGTGAAACTATATAAGGACCTAAATAACTTATTCCTTATTCAAACACCTCAAGTATAGTCCATAATTCCTCTTGTAGATAACACCAACCTTTATCATGTAATTGATAATTTTTATTCTAAGTGATCCTTTTTCACATTCAAACCTATAGGACACCTATTTTGGAGTAGTTAGTGGAAAATATCCTTGTACCAATCATTAGTTGTAATGTCATCCATTGTATACTATTGGATAAAAAATGTTTTTCAACCTCTACTAAAGATTTTGGAAGGCCTTGGCCTCCAAAAATATTAATAGATTGTATCTCCATAACCAACTCTTATAGGAATTCCATCCAGTTGCCTCTAGTTTCCCCTAACTCTTTTTGCATTAACATTGATATGAAAACTTGATCAATAACTATGGAAAATATCATGCTTCTCAAAATTTAGTCTTTGAACTTTCTCACTGCTCTTACCAAGGAAAATGCTTGTTTCTCTATGCTAGGATATCTCATTTATAATTTTTTGAAGGGAATTGTCATTTAAATTAGGGCCTCTCATATCTAGTCTCCATTTTTGTGTCAAAATTGTAGCACAAGAGTGTTCAAAATCAAAGGAATACATACAAAACAACTTAGCTAAATTGGGGCTAGTTAAAATAGGATAACTAGCAATTGCTTCTTTGATTTATGAAAAGGAATTATTTTCTTTAGTTTTCCATTTTATCTTTACATAATATTTTTCAACATATCATTTAGTGGGTGAACAGTCTCAACAAACCCAATAATAAACCTCTAGATAAATTGATTTTACCAAAAAATTGATTTCAATTATTTTTTGTTGCTTGGTAAGGGTAGTTTCATGATAGATTCAATTCTATATGGGCCAATAGAAATAACATCCATAGAAATTATGTGCATTGCCCCACCACGGAACCCTAGAGGACAACATGCTAAAACACCTAAAATGGGACAATTTTTTTTTTGAAAGTGCAATATAACACAAGATCGCAAATGAAAGCATAGCTTGAATTCTAACTTAAGTCCTCTAAGGTCCGTGACTACACTACTAGATTCCCATTAACTAAACTAGCAAGAACTGTAAATCATTACATTAAATAAATTACATCAACAATATGAAATTCCATTTAATCTATCACATTTACTTGAACAATCAATATGAATAACCATAACATGTGATCAATAGATACCGTTCAAAGCCAATCCATTTAACTAACATATACAATAGCATTTTTACATTATCCATTACATAAGAGAGTTTAAAAATTAATTACATCATTACATCTTTTCATCTTGAACAACAATGTCTCCTCATATGCATGTGAGGAGAGTACATCAAAAGAATAATACATGATACAGTTGATTTATGGTACAATGCAAGTACATGAGAGATAATCCACTCGAACTGGAAAAAGTGCAGAGTCCACATATCTAGAAGAAGTCACCACACAAACTATCCACAAAAAAGGGAACCCAATGGAGTACAAGGCACATTCCACCCGACCATGTGGAACCCTAAGGTCCACCCCTCGTACTAGGAGATAGCAATAAGGTCCCACCACTACAAAATAGTCAAGAGACAGATAAACGACTCAAAAGATAGCATGACTCCAGTATACAAGCATAATATAACAACACACAACATAGACACTACTTCCAGAGAGACAAACATCAAAGGAAGAAATGAGTCAAGGGAATACTAGGTTGCAGTAGGGAGGAGTGTCATCACATAGCTTGCTATGGGTTACTCTAGCGTATCTTCCTAGGCTACCAGCCCCCATCCTGAGTTACTCTGGCAGCCTCTACCAAATCACTAGCCCCCATACAAACTCATGCGGGATCAACATACCTTTCAAGAGGACAAGGTGTGTGTATGAAAATATGTCTGTTATAAAGAATTCAAAACACATTCAATAAAACCTTATATCAAAGAAGCTGAAAGAAAAATAAACAAATTCTTATTGCAGCCTCTTCAAAGGCGTTTTATTGCTCTCTATCTCCAGTGTTTTGTTGATTCAAGTTGCTCTTAGATTTAGTATGCCAAGCTCAACGAAATGGACTACTAGAGAATGAGATTTAAACTAAAATGCATTCTATACTGAAATGTCAAATTATGCTATGCTATGATAAGATTATTGCTAAGATATGATTATTGCTAGAATGCTAAAGATGTAAGTGTATAAGCGTAATTGCGTGTGTGTGTATATCTGTATTGTGTAACCAATGCTTGGATTCACACATGTATTTATAGAGTTTTTCGAGGATTTTGATTGGCTGAATTGGTCAACGGCTGTGATAATTCTTGACAGATCAAACGATCGAAAATGGATGAGACTGGAAAGAAAAATAGAAGAAAATGAATAAAGCAGGATTTTTCCATTTTCATGGAAGAGATAAGATGAGATGATGAAAAATCATCTCTTTTAGAAGATAATGGAAAGATATTGAGAAGATAAATAATGAATTATCAAATTCAATTATTTATTTATGGGTGCATGTAGATTTTTCTTAATTAAATAAATATTTAATTAAGATTTTGAGGAAATTAGAAGATTTCATAATTAAAATGAAATATTTAATTATGATTTGAAGAAAATATAAGATCTTTTAATTAAATAAAAATATTTAATTAAATTTGAAGAAATGACATGTGTATGAAATTAATTAAATAAAATATTTAATTAATTAGAAGAAAGTTTAAAATAGAAGAAAATAAATATTTAAATTTAATTAAACAAAAGATTTAATTCAATTCAAAAGATGATAATTAATTTAAATAAATAAAATGTATTTATTTAATTAATCAAGTAAACATGTGAAATAATTAAATAAAATAAATTTATTCAATTATGGTGGGAGAATAAAATGAATGGACAATATAATTAAATTAATTAAATTTAATTACATGTAGAAGACTTTTAGAGAAATTAATTAAATAATAAATATTTAATTAAATGTCAGGAATAATTAGACATGACCAATTTTATGTACATACACAAGGTAGTTGATCTTTGCCATTTCAGGCCTTCCCACTCATCCCAAGCCTAAACAAGCACTTGAGCCCTGAGTGAGGCGTTATCTTGATTAATGTGTAAACTACCCAACCCCCCAATTCATTTTAAATTATCACTGAGTTAAGAAACTCCCACATGGGTTACTCTGGCACCACTTTGTGCGTCGGCCCCCATTAGGAGCCACTCCCCCTACTAGCAGCTAGGAGACCCAACAAAATCAATAGGGCAAGCCAACTTGCACAAATCACATAACCTCATAAACATACACAAAGGGGGAGGCATAAACCATCCCACATACAAATCCCAATCATAGTGGAGAATATACCGTGCAAGGCTAATGGCCCTTGTAACACATTCAATACAAAAAAAAACCATCTCAAAATGAACAATCACAGGATCCATCAAATAGAAAATTCCCCCCCAACCTCTGGAAGTCTAACTAGCCATATACACCATTGTACTAACAAAGAACATTAACCATGATAACCCAATTTCATATAGTCAACACAACTTCACATAAAAACATATCCTCTAACACGATCAAAAGTCACATAGTGAATTTACAACTAGATGAGTACACAATTACAAGTGCATACAATATTTATGATTACCAAGAGATTAGTCTAAATATTTCACATTTAATAGAGTTCATTTTTATTTAAATGTCCTTAAATTAATCTTCCTTTTTGTAATCTTATTCCATAATTACCACAAATTTCTTATTTCCAAATCAAATATACCATTGCAATGCATCTACAATTATATCTATAGATATATATATATAAATGTATATACATACATATATGCTCACACATCGATATATATATATATATATATATATATATATATATATATATATATATATATAACAACAGTTAGCTATATTATATATATATATAATATAACTAACTGTTGTTTACAATATATTACTTTATATTTCCATAAAGCAGTATTTTCATATTAAAAAACGTACATACATATATATATGTATACATTTCGAAGGGAATCTGAACCATAAACATTCAATTCGACTTACAAATATCCCAACTCCTATGAATAGCGTACCTAACAATAAAATTACCCTACAAACAAGATCATGCATTGTCGATAACTCTTACTTTCAAGACTCTATGGATGGCACACATTCAGATTTTTCCATCAATCATATACTTCGAATTCAAGCATAGCTATATGCATGCAGTTGTTGATTTACTATTACAACAGTTTAGATGGAATTCTAAATATATTTTATATCATTTGATTGATAAGAAGGCGATAGACATGGGTCGAAATTTCAATAAAATACAACCATTAAAATAAGCAAACAACGCTGGGTTTAATACACCATTCTACAGGGCACGGGTGAAAGAATGACGTCACAATGGAAGGGAGACAGTGAATTAAATCTAAAGGGATGCAAATTACAGCGCCTTAAGCTTAGTTGACCTTCATCAAATCACTAGTAAACTAACTCTTAGAATAAGATTGGGGCTTGGCTAAGTAGGAATACCAGCTGAGGCATCATTGGTCAGAGCAAGGCTACACAAGTCAAGCAGGAACAAATTCATCATTCTAACAATTATAAACTGCAATATCAAGTGTCGTTCGAGCACACTATAAAGGAAGAGGAGGCATGCCACGACCGAGACAAGATTGGGCATGGGTAAAAGATATGCATACACTTCATTAATTTACCCTTTGTCTCAACCGATCACAATAAAGAACGATTAGAGGCAAGAACATGTGAATGGAAATCTATCGGCACATCCAATAAAAAGGAAAGCTAAAACAACAACAGATAGATACAAGAGGAGGCTTTATTCTGATTAGAACAATTCGAATGGGATGTACCAAATTGATATCGCCCTAGCCTCAGAGAGGGGCTCAAAGATAAAGATTCAAACGCAGTAAACAACCGGGTTTGCAAGAATACCAGAGTCGGCATGGCACTAAGAATTGACTCAATTAATCACACAAGAAGTAATATCAATACCATAGAGACAAAGGCGTTTCCTCAACAAGAAGGAAATTTTCCAAAATGTTGACTCAGAGAATTTAAAGAGCTCGCTAGCAGAAATTGCAAAACTTGCCCAATTCAATTTTCGGGAAGAGCTTAAAAACCAATACAGAGGACATAATTTTCCTTTTACTTGTTTTCAATTTCATAATCTAATGATCTAATGACCAAAAGAATGATTTGTTTTCACACATGCAAAATTTCTTTTCCGAGAGAAAAAGCCAAGGGAACCTATAATATGTTACATCCCTAACTTTAACTATGTTTTACCTTTTTACTTTTGAAGTAATTACTAGATGAGCATGCATGATTCAATGATTTGATGTTAGTAAAAATGTCTAGAAAAATCAATGTTTTATGAGTTATGTTTATTTGACTCAAAATTTGACATGTGTTTAAAAGTTGTCAAGATGTGATGATTTCATAAGAATTATGAAATGATTAATGATACTTTAATCTCGAGTTAGTGTTTACAAGTTGCATTCAGGAAATAGGTTTCCTCCTTCCTAGAAAGGGAGGGAGAGCATCATCAGAGAGAAGGGTATAGATACAAGGAATATAACAAGTTGTCGCCATCTTAAGTCTTGTGTTGGTGTTAATTAGTGAACCTAGTTGAGTCAAGTAAGTGGTACTCAACCTTTGGGTGTAAGTCTATTTCTATTTGACAATTGTTGATTTATGTTAATGAAAGATTGACTATCAACAAGGATTAATTGATAGTCATTAGTTCTCATGTGTTTGAATGGATATACTTGAAAGAGAGTAAATACATATATATACTAGTGGTTTATCTATAGTTTTGGTATTTCCTAGTTGAAATACCAATATATTAACCTATTTATATGTTTGATTTTGATGTTCCGCAAGATTGTGAGGGGGAGAGTACATCAACCCCATTCACACATCTTGTCGAATAATGTATAATGACATTAGTATGCATTGTTTACACAATATTTTATTGACATATGTATTTACATGTTTAACATGATCTATAAGAATATTTTATTCCTATTAGGAGAAAATGGAAGATTATGGGAGAGTGGTCAAAAGGACCAACTACTCCACTCCTTGCTTGCGAGCAAAGCTCATTTTAAGGCAAAGACTTTGCCTATGTATCTGTGGCATGGTGGAGATACCAGTAAGAGAAAACAGTAATTAGAATTGACTTATAGGATGAAGATTAAGATATTAGAGGATAGTTGCAAACCACTGGGGGTGTCCCTTAGTTACCTTGAAGAACAGAAAGAGAATAAAAAGAAAAGAAAGAAACCATTTGCAGGGGATCAAGAATTAGTTATACAAGAGTGGAGGCGATGAGCATTTTAAAAAGATATCCTGCAATGGACACAAGGGACCACGTTTCTTAAGCTCCCATTTTAGCGCAGGAAGAGGGGATGCTAGAAAAGGTGGCGAAAGTTGCTTTACATGAGGGAATTCCATTTTCTTCGAAGTTTCAAAAGCAACTGGAAAAAAAAACCATTTTGTACATATCACGCACTCATTGCAGTCCTTGAATATCATTCATATGGGTGGGTGCATAGTGAAGGAGGAAGCTCGAGCCCAGTGGGAAGACACTTAATGTTGTGCCGTATCACAAGAAGGTCATCACAGAGTAGAGGATCCAATAAAATGTAACATCTGAGTATGTTTGGGAGAATTGCTCAGGTATGAATCGACCTTATTACCCTGTGTGTTCACCATAAACTCCTGTAGCTTAAGCTTCATTTTGAAAATGGAAATTCCTAAGAGATATGAAGTCTCAAAGACAAGTGTAAAGTATTGAAATAAAGAAAAAGTTGAGTGTCCTAATGTATATTGATATACATCTTGAGCTCTAAAGTCTGTTCGACACTAATATTTAAACTCATTATGTCATTGTTTAAATTATATCTAGTGTGGCTAATAGTTTTAGAGATGAATATCTCATTGGAGTGCCTATGCAATAACAAAGATATTCGGGTAGTTCTGTTTTTCCAAACTCGAGAATAAGGAATGAAAACGTTGACAAGCTTGTGCTAGAAACACAATCATCCAGAGCAATAGAGAGATATTGATCTCTTTTGGAATATCCAAGGTTGGAGATATGATAACACTTAAAGAATTTAACAACTATGTTTTAGAATATTCAAGGAATCAAGGAAACACTTGTATGAGTTCATAATTCATTTAAGATGAAAGATAGTGAACATTGGATTATCAATAGGATTGTAAGTATTGATATGTGAATAGAACTTCTAGGATTATTCAAT
Source organism: Sequoia sempervirens (assembly GCA_007258455.2). NCBI lineage: Eukaryota > Viridiplantae > Streptophyta > Pinopsida > Cupressales > Cupressaceae > Sequoia > Sequoia sempervirens. The sequence goes on from VDFB02041323.1 coordinate 85,686, forward strand.
TGACGTCAAATCGAAGAATGGTTATTGTATAACGTATTCACATTCCTAGAATAACAAGGGATTATATAGCACCTAAGAGGTTTGGAGAAAACCAGAGTGCATTATACTTATGTTGTATTGTCATATATTATTGAAATTGGATTTTAAGATAGTAATGGGTAACTAAGAAAAATGGAAATAGATCCTTTAGTCGATGTTAAAGGCCAGGATAGCTCTATAGATGATATCTTGCTAGTTCTCTCAAGGGACTGTTTGGATTAGAAAATATCATCATGATATTGAAGTAAGGAGATTGCAACATAGGAAAGGATTTCTTGTAGGAAATAGAATTCCTCTTGTCAATTTTTTGTATTACATGTTAAGGAAATAGGTGACCCATGAATTTGGAACCCTAGATAGCCTTTGATAGCATTGGTTGCTTATGTTATGGTTCTAAAGAGAAAGAGAGATCTTGACAATGTAATGATGTTGATCTTGTAGCCTTTATTGAACTTATTTTATTGCTAAGTGCACAAAAGACAAAGCTAACCCCAGGTTGGGCATCACTAGAGTGATTAATCCAAGGTTGGGCATATTGTGAAATTGTATCTCAATCTCACAAGAAAGTGGTAAGCTATTTTGATTGATGAAGGTTTATGTGACATGTACATATATAAACTAGGATGTAATAAATATATGGGTTCAAAACCTAACTTATGTTGGATGCCAATTGTATCGAGTTGACCAAAAAGAGTCGAAAACATATTATTATCTTTTATTAATCAAACCCTTTTAGGGATGAAAGATTGACACTGATCAAAACTATTGATATGAAATGATAGTATTCTTTTAGATAATATATTGGTGAGAGAATACCTTGAATACTATGTTAATTTAGGTACATAAAATGTGAACTCAAACAATGCCAAGTAGTCTAGGAAAGACTAGAAGCATTTTGTTCTTATGATCTTTTACACTTATGTTATTACCTTTGGAAGGATAAGGATGTTGATATACCATGTATTGGGTTAGAGAAGTTAAACCCTAGTATTGAAACAAAGAGGATATATAAAATTTATAACTCTTATGTTGGATATGACATTGTATATATATATATTGATTGACAACTAAAGGTTGAGGAAAACATAGAACAAGATATGAAGTCTTTATAATACCTTGGGAAATTCAATGGTAATGTTGAAACTCGATGTAAAACATTTGATGTTTGGGTATTGAATCTTGAGAGTAAAATGACAGGAAGTCATAAACCCTAGATATTGCAAGAATACAATAAGGGACTTTTAAAAGGTTAGAAATACCTGAATCTTTACATTACATGTATATCCTAGATTAAGGATTAGATCTAAGTCAGATTGGCTAGAATGAATTTTCTATACAAACTAGTTTGTGTCTAGAGTACCAAATAAAGTAAGTAAACTATAGGATGTGATAGTTCCAAGACAAGTCAAAGGTGTGCGTCTAGATGGCATGACCAATCAGAATGATCATACTTGTTAGAAGGGATCTAGAGTTGTATGGTCAATTGAGTTTTGTAGGACACATCCCTAGGACTCAGATGGAGAAACTTGACAGTTCCTTATATCTATACCCTTCGAGAAGGGTCGGGTCACTTCCAGTTAGGAAGTGTATGGGGGACCACTTGAGTCCATGGTTGGAGGAAAATCACTCGGATGATGCTCTCCCTCTGTAGACTCTCTGAGGCTTGTGAAGATAGAGATCAACATTCCTAATGCAGTGAACTCCATGTTCTGGCTTACGACAGTCAAAACTTGTGAGGTAAAACTATTCTTTTTCCAATTGTATTTTATGTAATATAAATGGGAATTGTAAGGAATTCTCTTTGTTTCTAGTTGTGATCATATATGATTTCAAGATTGAAACTATCTAGAAAAGTTGTACTTATTTCTTAACCTTATGCAATTTTTTTTTTTTAAAAAAAAATTCTCTCTCTCATGTTTACTAGTTTATTTACCTTCTAGTAAATTCTTGAGTTTACTTGAGTATTAAGAAGAGGGATGTTACAGAATAACTCGACGGAATGACCCGAAGATTGGTGTTGAGCTCTATACCCCAGCTTGCAGTTTCATACGCTTCCAGAATTCCAACAACACAACTCAAAGATTCAATTCCAAAACTTCCAACAAAACAGAAGGAAAACTTTCAAGAACCAGAAAATTATTCACGGGAAGGGAAATCAAGATTAGTTTTTCAGATGATCTCCAAAATCCCCTTTCTTAATGCAAAATAACCAATTAATTTTTCACTTCCCCAATCCGTTGCTGCATGCCCCTTTTTTAAATAATTAAAAAAAATTATTTAATTTTTCCCACTACCCTCAACTTCCTCCTTTTTATTATTTTCATAATTTAACTATGCTTTATTATTTACACATAATAAATCAACAATAAAATATTTAATTTATTAATTTAATCTTCCATTTTAGTTTTGTTTGCACAATATAATAATAATATAAATTTATTTTAATATTTCTTTTTTAATCATAAAGTTTAATTTATTTAAATCAAATAAAACATTAAAATACTACTTTATTTAAATCAAGGCCACAAATGAATTAAAACATTTATTTAAATTATCAAATACCTTTTATCTACAATAATATTTTATTTTAATATAATTATCAATCAAGCATTAATCAAACAATTAACTCGCGAAATAGAAGACAATACAACAACAACATTAACAAACCAACTCAAACTGACCACACAGACAGGGTATGACAACATATACTCATATCATCAAGGATGATGGCTCAACATAGGGGACCCGATGCTATCTCCATTCCAACAATCTTCATTGGGTTTAAGGCATGCTCAAACCTAGCAGTTCAGGTGGAGTCAATGCCTAGTACCTGCAACCTGCAGTAAACCACACAGTCAAGCATGTACATAGTCAAACAGTCAAACACACCATGAAGGGAAAGTCACAGCATTGCAAGGCACTCACAAATGAGTGATGCGACATTATTCCCTTTCACCAAAATATATTGATGCGCAATAATCAGATACTAAAATCATGATAAGAACATACATCAATCAATCACATAATACTCATAGCAATAATAACCCTCACAATCAATTAAACCATAAACTAGCCATGTCATAAACATAAACATCGGTGATAAAAGCAGCATTAACTATCATCATAGCAATGAATCCATCATTGAGAAATGTATCATAATGCCTAAATATAACCAAGTCACTATTAGAAACAAAAAGCAAACTGAGGGGCACTACATTATGTGACCTAGGAGTTTACCTTCTATGACTTGAAAGGTGCACTTCTTAGGATTCAATGAAATTGTAGATTCTCTACATATTTGAAGGACTTTCCTCACATAAAGAAATATGATCTCCTTGATTTTTCAAAAATATGGTTAAATCATCAATGTAGATAATAACTCACTTACTCACCAATCCTTTTAATTTAATTTCCATGTCTACCTTGAAGGTATCTCTAAGATTAACCAAGCCAAAAGGTCATCCACCTGTAGGCATATGTACCCCATTTTAGAGGTGAAAATAGTTTTTGGTTTGTCTTCTTATTTAAACATCACCTTTTTAATCCATAATAACTATCTAAAATTATAACAATCATGTTCTATTCATGATCTACATCACATCATCCAATGAAGGCAAGGGGTCATTATCCTTTTCAAAATCTCTATTAAGATTTATAAAGTCTACATATAATCTAATTTCTCCATTTTTCTTCAAAAATAGTACAATGTTAGCAACCAATACAAAGTACCTAACTACAAAGATAAATATAGAAGATTGTAGCTTGTGTACCTCTTTGTGAATTAGAATCTCTAACAATACATTCACTAGTTTTTATTTTTGTCTAAATGACTTCATACCTAGTTTCAATGGGATAGTATGAATAATAACTAAGGTGTCATAGGTTTTCAACTCTTCATAGCCATAGTATAATATTTTAATTTTTTAGTTATCCTATCATTTTCTTCTCATGTGTATGATCTTCATATGAGTGCATCCCTTAATTTTTGTTTATACTTTCCATCCTTTGAGCTAGGAGACACAATGTTTTATTTGGGCAATCCATCCATATCAAAGATCATTTCTATTGCCACCATTCCTTTGGGTATGGAATTAGTTTTTATTTTATTGCTCATTCCTCATTAAATTTAAAATTATATCTATGACATTCATATATAACATATGCCTCAAATTCCTAATAATAGTAGGTAAATCTAGAGTATGTTTAGCATCACCAAATACCTAGAAATGTTTGACATTATCTAGGGCCGTAGGTATAAGAACCAAATCAACCAAGAATTTCTTCAATTTAGACCCTATCATGGGCTCTAGAGTACTAACAAAAATTATCAATGAGTCAAGAATCTAATTCTTTCTTTCTTAGAACTAACTAGATGTTAAATGCATCAAAGTATTCTATCAAGTCTCAGAATATATTTCTATGATCAAGTAATTCAAAGGTTTAACAATTAAATTTGTAGAAAATAACTTAATCCAACTCTAGAGGTAATGAAAGAACTATACTTAAGGATACAATTTTTTAGTCATTCAAATTTTGAGAATAAAAGGATAGAAACAACTAAGGCTAACAACCAATTTATTTATTTTATAGGATTTAGTAATGATTTAATATAAGTAAATAAATCTTGACAACTAACTATTTAAAATAATAATAAAAGAACTTTGTCATTACATCTAACTATTAGTATTCAAATTACTTTTACTATTCCCTAGTTAGATATAAATTTAGTTAGTGATGAAATTATAGTTAAAATACATATAAACACATAAAACATCAATTGAATTAGTAGAATACTTAAATCATTCAATTTTTATATAAGTAAGTCATGTAATGAGGAAAAGTTTTCAAGTTAGCTGAAAGTAGCATAAAACTAAATCCCAATCAACAATGGAGCACAATGGAAAACATGAAACAAAGTCACCTGGTCTTCATACCTCCATTGGCCTTCTCCATCTTGCTACAAATTGTATAATTGCTCTCAGATTTGAAATGCAACTTTCACTTATGCCTAATACAAGCAAGATATTGTAGTATTATGAGTGCTCAAGTATTCAAGTTCTCAAGCATGCTGAAAATAACTCTATGTGTCCCCAAAATGACTTGACAGAGGATCTTTTAAAGAATGTCAAATTGAGAATGGATGGTCAGGATTAAAAGTTTATAAAAACCTAAGATCAAAGGTCAGGATTCAATGTGATAAGGAGCATTAGGGTTAGGGCAACATTAGGTCAAAGTTAGGGAAAGTTTTGAAATGAAGGGTTGACATTTAAATGAAAGCAATTAAATCAATGGTGGAGGAAAAGAGGTAGTTGAAAAAGAAAATAATGATGAAAATTATTTGATTTATATAGGAAAGTTGACTTATGAATTAAATTCATAAATGGGAATAAGAAAAAAGGTAGTAAATAATTATTTTAATTATTTACTTGTGGGATGAGAAGTGGGTTAAATGGATAATGTTATTTAATTGAAGGATAAATGGTAATGTTATTAAATAATTGGAGGGAATAAGGATTGATTAGTGACATATTTAAATAAATAAATATAATTTACTTATTTAAATAATCATGGAGGAATAATTATGACATTATGACATGATTAAATAATTTAATTATGTGAGGGAGAAGTGTGGTCGTCATAGAAAAATGCAGCTCAAGGGCCTAGGTCATTTTTTGTGTCTACAATTCCTTGTGGACATTAGATGAAAGAAGGTATCCCATCTCTAGTGTTTTTTCTTAAGGCACTCATATCCAAGAGACAACACCATCATTAAGATGCACTGTAAGGATTATATTATGCCTAATTATATATTCTCTTTCCCTTGTATATGGTTCTATGTGCTTATGTTGGCAATGAAATCTCTTTGACATCAAGTGTGCATAAGTAGTTTTTTTAATGCTTCATGGGGAATTTTTTTGATGGTTGTGTGGTTTAGATGTGTAAAATTGGGGCATGACAAATCACCTACCCTTAATCCTAATCCCCCCTAATTATTTACACATTCTTAATCCAAAGATGAGGAAAGGGATAATCCCTTTCCATTTATTGCCTATCCCTTCATACACCTCCCTCATTAATTTTTCCCTTTTGGGAAAGACCCCATGTACCTTAGGCACATGGGTCTTTCTTCTAAAAGTACCCAAAAGGAATTTTAAATTCCTTTGTTCCCCTCCTTGTCATAAATTGAGAATGTAGGAAAAGCAATGCCTTTATGATCTTGATCCTCTCCATATCCCAATGGTACATGTTGAGGTAGCATTTCCCTCTTAAGCCCTCACATGGTGACACTTGTCACAATCCGATGACTTGAGAGACCATCTCATCTACATCTCCTCTCATGATGCCACTTGGCATCATCTTATGAGTTGAGATGTCTCAAACAACCCTATCCATTGATCTCCTTACAATCAATATCAACCCTCCATCAATCTTCCCTCACTTCATAAGCTAAAACTTAGCCATTTTTTAGGGATCTTACAACTTTGAGCAATTTAGTAGTGTTATGCTACTGAAATTACATTGAGAACACTTCCAAAACGATCATCCAAGTTTGAATCTACGCATCAAGGGCTACATCATACTGAGTTTTCATCAAAATCTATAAATATTTGAGCTCTCTCTTACCCTTATCCAATTGTTTCTTGCATTCTTGTTTTTTTTAGGTTTTTTATTGAAATTTCCTTTCATTTTGAATACAATTTCCCTTGCACACAAGATAAAATCACTCCTACAACATGATCACTGAGAATACCCCATACTAAATAACGCACTAGTGTGTTTAGTGTAGGTATGAGTCCATAAATATAAGGAAAAAAATCAAACCACCTAAGAAATGTTAGGATGTCATTTCGCCAAGTCTCATAGTTTATCCTTTTCTAGGATGATCAAAAAAGGATGAATAGAAAAACCCATGATATTTTCTCAAATGAAAAAATAAAAGACTAATAACCTCAATGCATATAATAGATCAAATGAAGTCATCTCATGCAAACATATCCTTTCCAAGTGTCAAGATGTCCAAGTAATTAAAAAACATGTGAAATCACAAGAAAAATGAATAAAATATACCTACAGAAGATTCTAAATAGAGTACAAAGTACAAATGAATGCTTATACAATAAAAAAGTGCAAACCCTAGATGAGAAAGCATTTGATATTGAGATTAACCTATAATTGTATTGTCAATTGAATGGAATTGTGAATGACTACAAAGTACAAATGAATGCTTATACAATAAAAAAGTGCAAACCCTAGATGAGAATTTGATTAGATTATGACAAGTGTCATAATCTTATGCAATGAGACAACTTGACCTATAAATAGCCCAATCTAATAATAAAAAAGCACTCCTAAGTTTAGCTTAAGTAATTAAATTAATAAGGGACATAATAATTGATTAATGACTAATTAATCATTAGGTGATATTCCTAATTACTCCATTAATTGTAGGATGACAACAACCCAAATCAAGTTGTTCAACACACATAAAGTTCTAGACTAAGTCAAGGATGATGAATTCATTCTACACACGACCTATGAAATATAGAAAATCCACGATACACCAATTCCAAAACCAAAGTGGACTAAACCAATGGCCAATAATGTTCTTGAAACTTCAAAAAATGACTATTTCCACTATGTCATCATCCTTCACTCCTCCAACACAATAAACTTGTGTAGTAATAATACAAGATAAATCCATACCACTAGTGGATGATAAACCAATGGTAATGATACCAACACAATATCTAATAAAGGATACACAATTTTTATCTCCCCCTCATTTTCCAACACCATTTAGATATCCCAATAGTGGGAGGAAAGAGAAGAAGCACAAGGGGGTGTAACAAGTAAAGAAAATATCATTAATTTAGAGGAAGATATTTCTCCTGAGGCCCCCCAACTAGATTAGGAAGGAAATACAATATCTTTCCAAGCAATGATGGAAGTGATGGATAATGAGGTTGGCCCTATTTTTTCAACTCATTCCATTATTCGAGAATTGAATAAAGAAATCGACCCCATGATTGAAGAAATACAAATAAATATGGAAGCTAAAGAGATTGGGAAGGTTGAAGAAGTTCAAGTTAATAGAGGTGCAAATGATTCTTCTACTCAAGGACAAATTCAAGTAGAGATAATTCATGAAATAATAGAGGATATTCCTCAAGAAGTAACAACTATGAACAAGAAAAAACATCTAGTCTTATGAGGACAAAATAACAATAAATATGGCAATGGGAGGCTGAGGTACAAGATTTTGCACAACAAGAGAAAAAGAAACAAGGATGAACATAAGAATATCAAATGATAACTACTCCTATTGGGCTAGAGGTGGAAGTGCAAAGGAAACAATCATAGGTATGGGCCAACCCATAATATTGTGTCCCACTTTTTGGCCAAGGTGGGACATTAAAACTAGTATTTTTAACGAAAATTTCACTTTCTAACACCTATAGAAACTAAATCGTTAAGAATTTGAAGATGATACGAACTAGTGTTTTTTGAGATTTTTTATGCGGATTCTAAATGTATTTGTTTTTTAATTTAAGAAATAATTTGTAATTTCTTTTTACATAAATTTTAATAACTTATTTTTTATAGTTAACCATATTTTAAAAAGTGACATTTATACCATACAACATAACTTATTTTATAAAATTTGGATAAATTATAAATCTTTAATAATAGATTTCTAACACCAATATCTGGTGTGGAGATATTTTTTCATTTTTTTTGTTGCATATTGTTTTTAATTAATTTTTAAAAAGAATGGTTATAATTTAGACATAGTTTGATACCATACAGCATAACTCTTTCTATATATATCCAAATTAACATATTTTTTTTTTGTTGAAACAAGGACATCAATACCTACTGCATTAGATACTCTTTAGATTTTTTCTCTTTTTTATTTTTTTATTTTTTTGCATGTGTGGAATGCATGCCTTGATGTTCGTTGAAAAACCTATGTTCACTAGAAAATATAAAATAAATGTAATAATCAAATGAAATATATTTAAAATCGTAGGTTTTGGAAATATTATACTAAGGGATGCCTACTTACAAAATATAATTTCTAAATGACTTCATTTGATCTTCCAAAAGGCGACACACAATTGGGTTTTTGTCAGCATGTTGATAGGTATGGAGGAGACTCCATCAAGGGTTTGATTTAAGACTAGAGGGCTATTTTCAACAAGGTTTTATCTAACCCTCTTCAATTAAACCCCTTTAGATGGTACCCCTCAAGTCTTAAAAATCATTCATTTTTCTACAAAATATGTGATTTCTGAAGAAAAAAAATTAGGATGTCCCATAAGTAGGACACACTATTATGGCAATGCCCATATGTGTAGTCCTTGTTGATTTCAACATAATTTTAAACTAGATTGACACTCCTAGAACCAAAAATAGGGCCAAGATCATATCATCCATCACAAGGGATGAAAATAGATCCAAAATTGCTCAAATTGCTACCCCCATGGTAGACAAAGACTGTAAGGATATCAACAAGTAACAAATTATCAAGTATCTAGAGTTAACCTAGGACATGCTATCAAAGAGCAAGAAATCCTAGAACTATAGTACATAGTAATTGTTGCAAATGATTGGATGCAAATGGACAAGTAGAAGAAGTAGGAACTAAACAAGAAAATCGAAGAATTGCAAGAATACATAAGGTATCTTGTAGGACCATTGAGAAAAGACGATGATTCTTACACCTCTCTAGTACTAATAAAAAAATTAAAATACCTCTTCCCTAGATAAGATGACCATATCTAATGCTATGAAAGAATGGGTCAACAAGCTAGTACAAGAAGAAGAAGATAAACTCAAGCTTGGCTAATTGTGAAATGCGACAGTAGTCATTAAAAGAATGAAATTGAATTCACTAGACTCTTGGAAATAGAGGAATTAGATGATCATACTCTCATCAAGGAGAATATATGGGATAATCAATCCATTCCTCACTCATGTGATGGGTTGAGTTACTCAAATGGGAGGAGAATCTAATCACATAATGTTAAGGAAAAATGAATAGGCTGAATTATAGGCTACAAGAGTTTAAGTATGAGGAGATTGCACTTATTGAAGGGTTGAATGACTAGTGTTTTCTTCAAATAAAGTTGAAAATATTGATGATGTCTTATCTAATTTCATAAGACTCGTGTTGAAAAAGCTTGATAAATAGGAAAGGTATTTTAACATGGAAATCATTGATAGGATGATGAAGATGAGCCAGGTCATAAAAAGAGTACACAAGGACTGACACTCAACAAAATTTTGGATATACTAACTTAGTCAATTCATCCTTTGGATTCCAATGATTCAGATGAAAATTCATACATGAATAGGATTGAGTTGTAATGGTCAAGGAAATAGTATCTTATGGATACTATCAAAGAAGGGAAGTTGAATAGGATAAAATCCTAGTTGAAATGAATGATCAATAAGATAGACAAGCGATGGATCCTAATAGTAAACTCTACATCAAATTAATATTCTTGAGATATGTACTTACTGATGAGATATTATTTTGTAAAGAGAATATTCTTATATTTTAAATTTTAACCATTCATTTTTTATATTTAATCTGATTCATTCATTTGTAATTGACTTTTGGTGCCTTGTCTCTATAAAAGGGCCGTCAATTTGTCATTTTTGTTTGTATGAGAGAAATTGTTGGTAACTATGGTACTAGCAATAAAGAAATATTATTTCTCTATTTTTCGCCATGGTTTCTTCTCATCTAAATGTGGACTTTGTCTCAAATTGTTGAAGATCTATGATTGTATATCCAATGCTTGTCATGCACATATAAATATCAAAAGTGACTTGAAGTTTCCATCATTATGTTAAATATTATGGAATTGTGTCATGTTTTTGGGTATTACATAGTCTCTTTCATGATTTGAAACTTTATATTGAAGCTTGCATCACCTATATATAATTATACATTTTTCTAGTGAAATATAGATTGGTTTTACAATATCTAGTTGCAAATTTGTGTGTTAATTTGAGCAATTTTATTTAGTAGGAATTCTAACCCTTTTCTTCTTCCATGTATTTTCTATGTCTTTAACTATGCAAATTATCTAAGCATCAAATAATAAGAAATCCAATGATCATCTTAGGGTTTGAACTTTCTTATTTGATTATAGTCATTTAGATAACCCTAGTATTTGACTCTTAAACCATAAAGGCCCCTTGTTAAATAGTATCCACAATGGACTTATGAGTTATCATGTACATTAGGCCCTGACAGTTGATGCCTTGAGACAATTATGTTCTATTATTAGAGTCTAATTTTATTTCAAGAGATAGCATTTGTTGTGAATTTTATTATGTTTGACCATGGCCAACACGTGCTTCAACATATGGAAGAGATGTTGGCTTGAAACTAGTACAACATCCTAGCCCTTTCTACATGTCATGACTAAAAAAGGGTTAGCAAATGACTATGAGAGATCAATGTTTGATTTATTTCCATAGTGGATGATATATAGATGAAATATGGTGTAATGTGATTCAAATAGATGTATATTATGTGTTGTGTGGAAAGTTTTTTAAATATAAAATGTGTGACATACATTATGGACGAACGAACACATTCATTATCACCAAAATTAGAAAAAAAATGAATCGAATCTGTTGATGGTGGAGGAAAGTGTTGTTGATGGATGGGCATTATAATTTTATTAGTCAACAAATTCTTGAAGGAAGTAGAATAAGTGCATGAGTGAACATTATGTGCTAATTGTGTAACATGTGGTAGAAGAAGTAATTTTTGATTGTCCAAGGAGAATGAAGTGGAAGAATGACCCATAGAATTTGAGGATGTCATATATTGTAATATTGTAGAGTGATTATTATCAGTGTAGAGAATTTTACATTACATGAACTTGATTCAAGGGTCTATCTTTCCTAACAAGATGCTGCATAAAATGAGTCAAGACATGAGTGTGGAATTGAGTAGAAAAGTGGAGGATTTGATGGCAATTCTAATTGGAGAGAGTATAATCCATTGCACCATACATATAGTACTTGTGTCAAAGAAGGGGGGAATGAGAGATGTATACATACTCTCATGCCATAAGTGATACTATAGTCAAGTATGGGTTTCCATTACCACACATGGATGACCTAATGGGTTTCTTGAGTAGGGAACACTAATTTTCCAATATTGATTTAAAAAGTGTCTATCATCAAATTAGAATATGTGAAAGAGATGAGTGGAAGAAACGTTTTGGAATGGAGGATGGAATATCTGAGTGACTAGTCATGTCATTTGGATTGACCATTGTGCTAGGAACCTTTATGAGATTGATGAATGAAATTTTGAAACCTTTCATACATAATTTTTTTTTGGATGGTGTTTTGGTGTATATAAAGACTAGTGAGGAGCATCTTGAACGGCTATGGTAGATTTTAGAGAATCTATAGAAGGAAATTTTATGCATAAAATTAAAGTGTAGTTTTGTGTAAAAGGAAATAATACACTTGGGATTTTTGGTATCTCAAGATAGATTGGTAGTGGATCTATAGAAAATAAAGGAAATTATTGAGTTTCCAATAATGTACAACACTAGAGAGGTTAGAATTTTCCATGAGTCAGAAAGCTTCTATAAGAAGTTCATTAGGAACTTTAGCCAGGATCTATGAACCACTAAAACATTGTATGTGGAAGGGTGGATTTTGATGGATAATTGTTAAACATGAAAGAGTTTGGACACATGTCACAAGCTTGTCATAATCTGGTCACCAACTTAAATGCTTAATTTTGATTCTATTATCTCCATTTAAGGATGTCTTATGAGTGTCATGGTAGGTGTCATAAATTGATGAATAAGTGTAATCTCCACTTACAACTTTCTTATGTATCATAGATACTCTTATGAAAGACGATAACTTTTCATTTAAGAAATTAATAGACACATTTTTTTTAATAATCTAAAGATTTTAAAGAGATCTGCGTCTTTGTAGCCAACGTGTTCTAGTCAAAATTTAATGAACTAAGGGTAGGTAGTAGAATTAAACTTGTATAGGGCAAAATCTTTCACCTCCTATGGTTAACCAACGATTTTACGAATATCACAATTGTTTCTTCCATCTGTAGCAGTGCTTTCATGGAGGCTTATATAATAAGCTATGTAACTAGGCCTACTTCTAATGTTGACATGAGTGGCAAAGATTCGTTTTATGGCCGATCGACCATTTTAAAAGCTTTCTGTCCGTTGATTATCGGTGCTGATTAAAAATAATTAGGAAAAGGGGTGAATCTGTCAGAACGCTCCAAGGCCTTCAACTGCTCGCTTAGAATCAGCGGGCAGGACGTTCATCGGGAGGTCAGTTGCGGACAACAACCTCAATATTCGCGCTCTGGCCTCAGAGCCTTATTTCATCTTCCAGATTTGTGTGCTTGTCTGTGTTTGATACGCAGATCAAGTAGTACAACCTTCAGAACAGATCCTGTTCAAGTAAGGTCGTGCTTAATGATCCTTTGCATTCTAATAATGCATGCTCTTTTTATAAACGCGCTCTAAATGTGGGATATATGGCTCGCTTTGGAGCATTTGTACACGCGAGTAGTTTGAAAACATTACCTCTAAAGCATTGAAGACAGGATTAGCCTATCAATATTGAATTTTACATTGAAACCGAATCTTATATTGCCTGAATTCAAAAGGCGCACAAGTAGTTTGAAAACATGCCTCACGAGTAATTACAGATGAAAGTTTCAGGTTGTCATTGCCAGAAATTAAATACAGAAAGACGATTATTGACAACCCTGGAGGAACTTGTAACTACTCAGCTTCATGGTAGGAACATTATCATTGGCCGAAATTAAATACAGACAGAAGATTTAAGAGTAGCATGGAAGATGTATGAACAGATTTTTAACAAAACAAAACTCCTAATGATATTTATGACAACAAAGGATATGTGAAAATACAAGTTTTACCATGCAAAATTTGAAAATTCACCATCAAAATCTTAAACTAATCCTAATCCATCATCGATATAAAAACAAACACAAAAAGGTTAAAGAATCTAAGTTACCTGTCTTCAAACCCTCTATACACCATTCAACGAATGGATAAATTCAATGAACGACCATTCCTCGTTATCAAAATGTAGGAAGGTGCAATCCTCAAAGGAATAAAATCCGTGTGCACCACAATGGATGTTGAATTTTCATGTCACACAAATGTGTTCAAGTTGACCACACAAAACACCTCATCTTTAGCAAGGCATTGGTGATAGGGGTTCATGTTACACTCATGCAAGGTTCCACATAAATTCTCCCAAAGAAATAGACACCGCAATTAATTCTTCATTTATTTTTTATAAGCATATTTTTCTTAATTATTTTTTGTTTATTATATTTTTGTATTGGAATATTTTTGCACTTGGTGTACATAACATCCATGGGTGTTAGTATGTATATAAAATCATCATTTCATAGAAGGAATACATACATACATATAAATATACACATATACACATACATATACATATACACACATACACACACACACATATATACATATATATGTAAGTATATGTATACATATATGTAATATATATGTATACACATATGCATACATATATGTAATATATATGTACACACACATACACACATATATATGACGTAGAAGGAATATAATATAATGAAGATTAACAAAACAAAGGGCAACCACTAAGTGCTAGAATTAAAATAACCACACAAAAACTAAAAACAATATTTTTTATGTTGATGACCTACTTGTAATGACGATATTAAAGAAATTAATATTAATAACTATATATTTTTTAAAAACTATACTTCTAAATCTAAAAAATATGTTTTTAGATTTTTCTAAATATTATTTATATGAGAATATTAAAAAATTGAATACATATTTTTTATTGATAAATTAACTCCAAAATGATACTATATATGTATTTAGTAAACATTTTCAATTAGAAAAGGAATCTAACTAAATTATATATTTGACAAACATTAAAAAACTAATTTTTTTATATATTATATTATGACACAAATTTGAACTTTCTCTTACATAAATTCAAGAAATAAAAACATTCTAGAAACAAAATACACATCACCAAATTGAAGGATTCAATATTATATTAACAACAAAGTCAAAGAGACACTATTAAATGGTTTTAGTTGAGACTCTTGTGAACTACCCTTCCATACAATTATAAGTTTAACTACTCTTAAATATGTTCATTGCTTATTGTGTTGGAGGCTAATTATCAACTTTTACCTCATAAATTGATTGTCTCATTCTTAGGTATGCATTGGCTCACAAAATGATATGCAATCCAACACTCCAGAATGAGGGAGAAGATTATTCCCTTGAAGAAATATTTTAATATCTCCATGAGGTCTCAAGGCTACTAGGTCTTAGCTTTACAAGAATCACTCAATGACGAATGAGATGATATTATAACAAGTGGTTTAGTAATATTTTAAGTGCAATTGAATATAGAGTTTGGGAAGTTCAATTTGAGGGATATACTAATATAACCTACCCTAACCAACTCATAAAGAAAATGAAAAATATCAAAGGGAAAGAGGAAGATAAAGATAATAAGAAGGGAAAATGGAAAGAGAAGAGTTTCACAATCTACAAGAATAAACAATGTCGCATGAGAGTATTCCCTACAAACATAACATTAACATATTATACCATTTCTAGTTCTACCTCAACACATGATATAACTTATGCAAGATCCTAAGGAAACATAAATTTCATAACCATACTTGCAAATGAATACAAGGACACTAATAAGAATTGGATGTTGGGTTGTAGGGACACTAAGGATGTTGGTAGGAAAGTGAAGGTTGGGTTTTAAGGATGCCAAGGAAACTAGTAGGGATAGTATTTAAAGTCCAAAATTGACAAGGAAAAGAATTGAGGAAAGAATAATAAATTAAGTTTTAGGGTGTTAAAATGTCAAAGCAATGAAACTTATAGAATGACAAATCAACAAATAAAAACTCAAAATTTTAAAAATAGGACTCAAGGATTGGATATATGGAATACCTAATGCTAGAAGAATTGAGGCACAAAAGATTTTGGAATTCCAACAAAGGAGTATGTCAAAAGAGGCTAAGGCTTTAGTGATTGAGGAAATGGAAAACATAATGTATCAATGATTATGGGAAGGAAGAGTCTAGAGTCATGTGAAAGGAAAAGAGTAGAAAGGTAGAGATTAGATATATAACATACTTGATGTTTCCAGGGAGGAAATTCCTTGAAGTCCACAAAAGGTGATGGATAAAGAAGGTAGGAATCAAGCATTTGACATACTTGATCTTGTAGGATTAGGGTTTGGGCATACTTGGTACCATAAAACTGAAGGGAGAGAAAACTTACAAGTCCACAAAATATTAGGATATAGTTATATTGATGCTAGAGGGAAGAGAATCAATATTTCTATAAACTTGATACTTGCAGTAGTAACAGTCTTGAACAACAAACGAATAGGGCACTCTGTTTTTGTTTTTGCTGAGTGGGAAGAAAGAGCAGCAGCTCTGGGTCTGATTAAGTTTATGTGTTTTGAAATATATGAAATGTAAACCATTTCAGTTCATCGTTGTGTTTTATATCTATGTTTTATCACTGTTATTTCTGCTCTTTGTTCTCTTCTATATTTCTCTCCTCTGCCTCTTCTTTCAGTCCTTTTGTAGATTAACATGCATCACAGAGATTAAGTTTAAAAATAGAACTGATTAATACTTTAAAAAAATGCAGGTAGATTTGCATAATTCCTTCTTAAAACAGAAATTGACTGTGCTTGATTCACTAAATTGGCTCTTCTTCTTTCAAGACTGAGTTCAGATGAAGCATCATTTGCAATCCTTTATCAGATAAATAGAAGACACGCCATTACATGAGAATAGAAACTATAACATTTATGCATCTTAGTGCTTATACAACTTTGACATCAGTGTCTACTGTATGTAGGACTATTACCTATGCCAATATAAATGCTCCCAAACAAAAGAGGAAAAATAATTTTCAAAATGATAGACCACTGTTTCCATTTCAGAAATGTTAAGGAATGACAGAAAACATTACAGCCATAAAATAGAATAAAAGCATTCTTGAACAACTGAAGCAAACCCCCAGAATACAAAGTCGAATTAAGGCCACCAAACATTGTTAACTTCATAGTCATGAAGTGGTAGTGGAGAAGCAGCTTGTTCAATTACGTTCAGCAATTTACCTTCAATGCTTCTCATAACTCTTCCCTCTGCGTCCAGTATAAGCAACTTCTTTTGGTATAGGTGTACCAGAATCCACCCACAACTATTAACCACCATTTGTGAACGACTGTAACTCGATCCAGCATTAACCTGTGGGTTTCTCTGCCTGCTAAAATCATTGATAACATTTCCCTGGTTCAGTGCAAATTCTTCATATAGACTCCTTGAAAATACCTGAAATTCTAACCAGCAATATCCTTTTCCCTTCACATCTTCATTCAACTTCCATAAGGAGAGATCCTTAGTATCCACCAAAATCACATTCCCATCATACCCAGTTAACTTCCCATAACAAAAGTGTTCAGGCTGATTGATAACATCACACCTCTTCTCTGCTACATTAAATGCTGCAATACCATGCCTAAGCATGGATCCAACTAGAGTTTGATTGATCCAATAAAATCTTCCTCTGGAATACACCCCTTCCCTTGTGGGGAAAAGTGATATGGGTGCCTTCATCTCCAATTTGGTCCATGAATCGGTTTCTGAATCATACATCTCCATAACCACAGTGTTTTGGATTTCATGTCTTCTGTTTCCCCCTGTGATTAAAATAAATGTCCTTGTGAAGGAATCAAAAGCTAAACCAATGAACTCGTGTCTTGATCTAAGCTCAACAAGAGGGGACATCATTTTCCATGTCCTGGTACACAGGATTGCATATATAAAATAAAGAGGGTGCTTCTGGGGCTCCCTTGTCATAACAAGAATAACAGAGGAGACTCTTGCAACTCGTCACCACACTGCAGTTAAGAGCTCCTAGAAAGTCTGTTGAGAGCCTGTACATACGAAAAGTGGGTGCTACTGCTGATTGAAGCAGATATAAATCATTCAGAACAGAGTTCTTCATATGGGTGAAACTTAATGCCTCCTATAAGAAATGCAGGAGAAGAGTTACAAGGACTAACAGCAGATGAAATTCTTTTGAAGGTAAAGGCTGGTGGTGAAAGGAGAAACTTCCATTCCCTACAAACAAATCTGAATTTTCCAATGACAAGGGTTGGCAGCTTAGCCAAAACAAACAGTAACAACTCTTGTGGAGGACTGCTCCATATCTTATCATCCATCTCTATATTCTCCTCTTTAATTGCAGGTTTCTTTTGCAACTCTAACTCCAATACCAATTTTAATGAAGCCATATAGTCTGAAACTAAGTTGTGGGCAGCATAAGAACTTATGGTAGCCTCCTTAGACATACTGTTATTAGCCAATGGAGGTATAATGGGCTTTTCACAAATCATATCGTACACAAAAACTCCATTGAAGTAGAAATCTTCGAAGTATGCATCAAGACAAGAAGGATTTAGGTTGGAATAAGAAATTCCTTTCTAGAAATCTTCAAAGTATGCATCAAGACAGCAATGATTTTAGGTTGGAACAAGAAATTCCTTTCCATTGAGTTATAAATGTCGTGTAGCTTAAAAATTATACTGTTTTAGTAACCATTATATTCCTTTCTCAAATATTATAACTTAAAAAATTTAAAATATAAAACATACCAACATTTAAAAAGTTAAAAATAAAAACAAATATACGATCTTTCCTTTTATTCTTAGATCAGATCCACGGTTACCTCACAGACGGGACCCGACCTGGTTGATTGTCATTTTCTGGTTTTCTTAAATATTTAATGAGAAGAGTTTGAACCGCCAACTTGTTATGATTGGCATATTATCTTGAAAATAAGCTCACCATAAAATACCAATGTGCAGGCTGTTTACAGCAGGCTTCTCTACAGCTATCTAAAAGGATACATAAACATGTCTTCCTCTTAGCCATTTTCAATGAAGAAATTTGGATGTAACAAAGTTACTGTTGCAAAATTGGGCACTCACTCTCTACTTGAATCATCAACTAACACTTGGAACAATCACGTATGTTCACCACAGGTTTGTAACAGTGGGAGATTTCTTGTCTTCGGTCATTGTTGCATTCTTTTTTTCTAATTCAAAATGTTGTTTCTTTTTGCTTTAATCTTTTATTTTTGTGTACACATTTTTTGGACTACATTCCAATATAACTCTTATCATTTTTTAGTGTTTTGTGAAGGATTTTTATAGATTTGTCACATAATTTCCATCATTCATAGTTTGGTGCATATATGCTATTGAACAATGCATTCAAACCATCAAATAGTGCATTTACAAACACCCATAGTGTATATGGAATCCAACCACGTGAAATCTCAAATTCTTGGCGTTCAACAGAAGCAATTTGCAAAGTAGCACATCTACAACCCCTTTAGTAAATGCATACACATAAAATCTTAAATCCATAGCATTCAATAGAAGCAATTTGCAAAGTAGCACATCTACAATCCCTTTAGTACATGCATACCTTGACATAGTGCATGCATAGTCAAAAGACTTAGAATTTGATTTAGTGCAAGTGCCCCACTCTATAGTAAATGTGCAATCTTGTAAGTGTAGGTTCACTTACTAGCGGTGGGTGCACTTTCTATATTCTATTTTATTCCCTTTGTGGATTTTATATATATATTTTTAGCATTTTTGCTTCTTGACTAGTGTATTTGTTTATAGTTTGGTGTATTACAATTAGAGTAGTGTATCTACATTTAGAATAGCTTTATATATCCTAGCCTATATCTTAACTCATTTCTATACACATTGTTAGATTTATCATCACTTCTTGAATGCATTTGAATGTTTAATTCTTGTTTATTATCAGACTCTATTATTGTGCAATTGGAATGTGTTGTGTTGTGATATATTTTTTATTACAATAATTAACCTACATACTTGGTAATGAATTGTTTTTTCTTTTTAACTTTCAACAACCAAACAAAAAATTACATTCAAATTTACATTTAAATTTTAACAATAATATTGCATAAAATAATTATAAATAGAGGATTTCAGATATAGGAAAACATCTATTTAGGGTTTTGTCATAGGAGTTGAATAATTGAAAATTGGATGCTTTATAACCCAGGTCATAGAACACCATTTTTTTTAATTATCATTCAAGGATGTCCTAGGAGTCCTAATTGGATTGACTATCAACCTCACAAGGTGAGTCAATTCTCAACAAGAAAGACCTAGGAAGGGGTTCTTTAAGCTTTTAGGGGTTCACCACCAAGCAAATGATTGAAAAAGAAAAATAAGCATTCAAACTACACAACCTAGTAATGCAAGCTAAATGAAGGATGCAAATGATGAAATAATATAACAAAAAAGTTATGATATGTGTACCTGGGATGTCTAGAAATGTGATGAGGATTTCGGAAATGCAAAGAAGCTGTCAAAATATGCTATGGAGGACTAAGACACGCTTATTGTTGTCTTAGTCATGTTGTTGTTTTTCAGGGCAGATGTGAAATCTTCAAATGCCAGAACAAGATCCAGAAGAATCTCTGCAAAAATAGCGACTTGGAGGACTAAGACGCCCTTGCTACCATCTTAGTCTCTATTTGAATTTCTAAAATTTTTGAGTGTGATCCTGAGGTTCAAGGTCTGCACTTCCTTCTCCACCAAGTCTTCAGATTTGAACATGTAAAATAACCTGCAAAACAAAGGAAATTGGATTGATTGTTTATGGGGGTTTTCCTTGGTCAAACCCCTTGTTTGGTAATTAAACCTTGATGAAAAAGCATAGATCTGAAATTGGAATTGTGTGTGTTCCCTAATCTTAAGTGTGTCTAAGATTATGCAAGCTAGAACATGGAGAAACCCTATTCAAATGTGTTAGAATAAAATTCCTAAAATGAAAATGAAAGTGACCTACAAAGGAGATTTCTAATCACCCTAATAAGTCATAAACATGAAATGTACCTTAGGCAGAAAATAGAACAATAATGGAAGATGGAATCAATCAAGAAACAAGTCCTTAGGCTTGGAAGTTTGGCTTGTTGCATCTCCAACCTAGAATCTCTCATGATCCTCCATAGGCATCCATTATTAATCTCTAGCAATGCTAGATCTTGGCTTTAAAAGGGACTTGAAAAACCTGCAAAAACACAATGGACTTGGCTACTCCAAGGTCCTACAATTCATTGCTTCTTGAAACTCTCCTTCAACTTGCTTTTCTTCGACTTACTTGCTTCTCACTTGCTTTTTTTTGTGAAAATGGGGTGTGAATCTTACTTTTATAGGCATTCCTATCTAATAACTTGATTATTAGATCCCAAAGGCCGACAAAATGCTAATTTAAATCAAATATTTTCATTTCTTGCTCATAATTCCCAAAAATAAAGCACTCGGGACTAAGATGCCCTAGCTGGTGTCTTGGTCCCACAAGGCTTAATTTACAACTTTGAAAGGTGGGTTACCAATATTAATGGTTGTTTATGGATTTTGGTTAGGTTTACGATTGAAACATGCCTCGGGATGCATAAAAAGGGGTCTTAGGAGCCCATAATAGGTGACCTAAAGGGGATTTAATGCAAGGGGTGCCAAAATAGGTCCAAATTAAGTGTGAAAATACAAAGGTATGCATTTTTCTACACTACAGGAGCCTAATTTATATTTTTAAAAAATAATTAAATAAACTACATCAAGTTGGTTAGAACTTAGTGACAATCTCATCCATAAACATGTTGCCTCTTTCCACAAGACTTCTTGAAAAAGTGCTAAGAAGAAAAGAGAAAATATATTTATAGCTTTTCATACATTGTGCATTTATATTTTTAGAGATTCATTATAAACTTTGCTTAGCCAAAATAGTCTTAAATATTTGCATTTATCAATCATTTGATAACACTCTTATGTATCATTTATAAGAAAGAAGTGGCTTTGAAAGTACTTTTTTTTAATTAAAAGAGGGGTACAAATTTATTCAAACTAAAATAAAGAAGTACAAAGCAAGGGCATTACAAAACCTTGCCAATCTCCACTAAGTGGTCGAACTTTTGAGACCAATTTGGGGGTAATTGACCCCTATAATGTTCTAATTCTACAAATGATCAGAGGCCCATTTGGCCAAATAGTTCGCAACTCCATTCCATTCTATAGGAATGTGACAAAAAGTAACAAATTCCAAGGAAGCACATAGATTAAGAATTTATTTTATAATCAAAGCTAAGTCACCACCACCTAAGAATCAGATTCACAAATGATCCTTCTCCACCCAAGAGCACAATTGCCCTCCAAAACATATAAAATGGCAAGAGCCTCCATCACATTGCTAGTATGCAAACCCTTATAAACAAAAAAGATAAACTGAATAGTTCCAAAACCATTTCGTCCAACACCCCCAATACCAACATGACTAGGATTTCCTCGAGAAGAACCATCCGTGTCTGTTGAAGAGGATGTCTACATTTATTTCTCATGATCTAGCCAACACCCTTCACAACACCACTCTACAGAGGAATATTGAGATGAGTGCAACATGCAACATCTCCCAGATCCACACCCTCAGCCAAGTCACACTTAGCCAAAACAATTTCTCCCAAAGAATGAAAAATTTTCCACCACAAATGTTGGACAACCAATGTCACATCTTTAAAAATCCTATGATTCCTCTCCAACCAAATATGCTAGATAATAAAGGTCGGACCAAGAGCCCAAGTAAATTGAAGAAAGGAAGTCTTAACAGGGGCCTTGCCCTTGCCCCACCGAGCAAAGAACTCAGCCAAAGAGGAAACATTCCAACAAGCTTGGTTCTACACACCCCACCAAAATTTCCATAACTCCCTAGAGAAGGAACATTGGAAGAAGAGATGAGAGACACTCTCCTCACTAATACAACACAAAACACACATCGATGGACCCTAGAACCCATGCTTGCACAAGTTATCCCAAGTAAGACACCAATTTTGGACCACCAGCCGCATAAAAAATCTGCACTTGGGCCAAGAAAATTTGTTCCACATGTGTTTCCACCAAGGAATCTCTGTGTCCCCAAACATCTGCCTAACCAACTCACTATATCTTGCTGAAATAGAGTACTTACCAAACAAGTCACTATTTCTCCAAGCCAAGACATCATGCCCCACCAAGGTGTTGCATTCACGCAAGGAAAGAATTTGGGCTCACTCTTTCCTATCCTCCTCCAACCCTCCTAGCAGCCAATTAGAGGAGTGCTTCCATCTAAGACTAGCAGCCAGCCCAAGATGCCAGACAGTCTTATAATGCTCAATCGTATTCCAACTCGCAACAATAAAATGATCACAAAGTGACTAGAGGTGAGGATAAGAAGAAAGGATAGGAGGATCACCATCCCAAGAATCCCATCAAAAAGAGCCTAAGAACTTGTATGAAAGATCCAAGATAGCCCCTTCTTAACCAACTAAGCCTCAGTTTTCAGAGTATGCCAAATCATAGATCCCCTTCCCTGTAAAGGGAAGTGAGGAACATCAAAAGTGTTAACAACCTTAAGATACTTATGGGTGAGAATACAGGCCCAAAGCTGATGCTGACTAGTACACCAACACCAATATAACTTG